>JANHFL010002571.1:0-10582 GCA_032468155.1 Oxyrhabdium leporinum | reverse complement strand
ATCACTGGAGGTTTTTAAGAAGAGATTGGACAGTCACTTGTCTGAAATGGTATAGGATCTCCTGCTTGAGCAGGGGGCTGGGCTAGAACACCTCCAAGGTCCCTTCTCACTCTATTCTGATTTTTATTCCGTTAATGACCACATCATTTAGCAATGGAAGTTCCAGTCCCAATTAGTCAAGCATTACCTACACCACAAAGAAGCACCGTATTTTTCCCCAAAAGCTAAATTAATTGGTTTGCAATAAAAGTTGCTTTACAAATACATGTAAATTGTTAAATTTTTTAACAATCATAGGAATAGTGCTTAGACTTATATATCACAATACTGCATTCTAACCACTGCTCCACCAGGACTCCTCTAAATAAACTTGTATTTCGCTTGTATATTAACAAAATATAACTTATGCTGATATTCATTCATTTAGAAAAAATAGTATATTACACATATAAAATAAATAACCCAATATTTTTTCTAAATATCTACAAAATTGTATACTACTATTTTAAAATACTTCAATTTTAAGTTTTTTCTCTGGCCCAGTACCTGAATTACTGCATTGCAGAATTCAAAAGAATTCATAAATTGTACAAGAGCTGGAGAAAGTAAACAGTCGTCTTTTAGAAGACAGTGCCATTCTTCTCCATTATCTTCCAGCTTCGTGGGCAAAGATGAATATAGACCACTTAAGCCTGTTGCTAGCACCTGCAAGATGAAAGAGAAAGAAAGAGAAGAAATACAGATTTAAAAAAAAAAAAAAAAAGCATTGGCATTTTGTTATAACAGGGGTATCAAACACAACGCCCACGGGCTGAATCCGGCCCACAATGTGGTCGGATCCGGCTCGCGGGGCCATCCTGGAAAATGTAAGGAGCCAGTCCGCATTGCTTCGGCCCGGTCTACCCAATGCGAAGAGGAAATATCGGGCCAGCATGGCTTTGGCCCAGTCTACCAAGTGTGAATAGGAAACATGTCAGCAGTTTGGGGAGTAGCATCAAGGTGGCCACACCTACCCAGTCAGCCATGCCCAGTGAGTGGTGTCAAGCTGGTCACACCCACCCAGTTGGCCACATCTACCCAGCTGGCCACCCATACCCAGCCCCCGATGTCTATCACAGCCCTGATGTGGCCCTCAATGAAATTGAGTTTGTCACCCCTATGTTATAAGGATAGAAACATGCTTTCAGTTTGTGGAAGGTTAATTCCAGTAATCTAAAATATTTCCTCCCAATAATTGCTATTATGCTGTTGAATAGCATCTCAATTTAGACTAATGGCAGGTTTGTATGTACTTAATGTTATCACATGAAAAGTATTTCCAAATGAATGCAAAGAGAATTTTCCCAATTGAAATATTTGCAAAAAAAATAACCAATAACTGGATTAAGCATTTAAATAACTGGATTAAACATTTAAGTAACAAACAGAAACACATATCTCTATGATGCAACTATGGTTCCCTGAATGGTATATGCTTACAGAAGTCTATTGAGCTGATTCATATTTCTCAACGTTTAGCTTTGTAAACATCCATATTATCCAGGAAAGACATTAAATGGAAAGCATAGAATGTGGAGATCTTTTTCCCCCTAAATTTTGGCAATTATCTCCCACAGTTTGCATTTTACATATCTCTTTATTTCTAAATAATAGGCTATAGGTCTTTAAAAATGAGATTCACTCATTCAACAATCTGCCTACTGTATAATTACAAAGATGCCATCGTGATACTAGCTAAAAAAAAACCTATAGAAGACAAGAGGTAGATTAAATTCACTTTAAATATATATTTTTAGATTTAGAAGTAAATAACTGAAATGATTTAAACTTGGCATCAATGCAAGCAAAGATTCATGAAAGAGTTCTAGGCATAGGTAGTCCTTGACTTATAACTGATTATTTAGTGATCCTTTGAAGTTACCATAGGACACCCCCCCCCGGGTTAAGTTCTGATGGCCGGAGCCCTCCCGTGTTCACATTTGGGGCACCTGGATACTGTCCATCATTTATAACAGTTTACAGCATCCTGCAATCATGTGATCCTGATTTATGGCGTTTTTGGTGAAAACTGGTGTTTACTTCCCTTTGTAAGACTTTTTAGCAAAAAGTCTTTGCTTTGAAGCACCATAGCATCTGCTTAACAAAGAAGATTCACCTAACAACCGCACAAAGATTCACCACAAAAGCTGTCATAAAATCAGGTCGGTCACAGCATGACCCATTTTACTGTCTTGACTTATGACTGTAATTGGCAGGCTTCATTACCAGTTGTGCATCAAGGACTATCTGTTCTAAGACTTACAAATGCATATTTAAATTAAAATAATCGTGACAGGGGCAGTGAAAATAATTATTGTGTTTTAAACACACAAACACACATATGCATATAGGTATCTATTAGTTATCTACCCATCTACACACATACAATTTTGGAGACAAAGCAAAAATAAAAACCATAACTCATAAAATTCAGTTTTGTAAGAACTAGCTAAAATTCATTTGGAGTAGTTAAAAGACCAGGTTTGTTTTTTCCATAAGAGTCAAAATGAAGTATTAATTCATTTAAAAACAAAATATCTTGCCAATTCTAAATTTTTGTGCATTCGCTTGGAAAAGTGCTTACAAATTTACTCCGGTACCTAAGTTACAATTAGCCAAACTGAGGAGGAAGGAAAATAAGTTCTAGTCTGTCAAGTTAATGTTTCAGAAATGTTAATTTGACAATATATCTCTAGGTTTGATGTATTCTAGTCACATAAATAAAGCTTCCCACCAATTTATTTTGCGAATGTGTTAATTTAGCAGCTACCTTTTTCCAGCAGGCAATTATTCCTGAAAGCTTTCCTTCCAATCATCTTTATTTCAATAAATAAAACTGAGCAACAGAAGATTGTACAAAAAGAATGGTACTCCCCACTTCATTATTTTTCTTTCCCACCTCTGATTGACATAGGGAACGTTAAAAAGAAATGTAAATCCAATCCTTCCATTCTCTCCATTTTCATTTTTCTAGCTACTACAAGTTCAAGGTAACTCCTCCCTCTGAGAATTAATATGATTTGACTATATACTGGGTCTCCAAACTCAACGGACATGGGTCACAACAGAACCGGGTCAGAAGAAGATTCCTCATCGTATTTTAGGATATGGGAAGTGGGGGCAAAGTTTGCTCTTAAGGTTCAGTGAACACAATTCTTCTAATTCTGTAACAGCCACAATGGATGAAGACGACAACTGGGAAAATTCAGCTCGATGCAAATTGAATTTTGCTGAATGTTAGAAACATTCCATGTGAGATCATCATAGCTGATAAAGAAGTGATGGTGGGAAAAAAATTATCTAATAATATGCTGCCATGGGCCACGACAATTTTGCACAGGGTCAGAAGCTGCAGGACTGCTGTATGTTCAGAAAATCTGACAAATTAAAATATTAAATATTAAAATAATGCTACCAATTACTTTTAAAGTGCTACTATGCTTAGATATTGTATATTAAAACTTGATCTAGTTTAATTAAAATCTTGAATTTATTGTCTTTGATACTGGTCATGCTTTGCTTCCAAGTCACTGAAGGCAATTCCCAATTCATCTATTGAAATCTGTGCTGTTTAACTTTGCCAGCAGCAAAATAGATTTGGGAGGTATTTTGCATGCAAATCGCAACTATAAACTGTGCTTGTGGGAGGACAATTTACTATTTAAAACTTCCTTGTGGGATGACATTTCCAAGGTCAATTCTCTAAACCCTAATTATAATATCTAGCATTGCCTCTTATATATGTGGGCATGGATCTTCATAATTGCTCACTGTTTCCAGAGGTAGAATATATTTATGAAGTCAGAGAACATTATAGCCAGGGCATGATATGTTTGCCAAACAGAAGTAACACCTATAGAAACATTATCAATAGAATTCAAATATTGTGCTGTGTCTGGTTTGATTAACCATAGTTTATTAAATGAATCACAATTGCCTAGATTCATATAATATGCTAAACTATAAACCACGTTGTATAAATCACAGTAAATGGATTCACATAAACTGCCACTTAAAAATCCAACTATTTTACTGGTCTGCAAGCATCTTCCGTGCAAATTTTTTAAAATGCATATCTGTTTTGAGGAGAAAATCTTCAACTTCTAAAATAGAATGTATATCCTAAATAAATCCCACTAAACATGTTAAATATAACAGCATAATTTTAAGCTGAAGGATACAGCTGGGAACAATTTGCTCCATTCTGTATTTTTTTTTATTATAAGGAAATATTACATACAGTGTAACATTTAACTGGAATTACTTCACTTTAATCAGAATTAGATTATTCAGTTTCATCCATTGGGAAATGATAAGAAAGCCAAAATCTGAGGCATCATTCTGACTTTTCTCAAGGGGAGACCAAAGCTTCCCAAACTGGAAATATCATTTTTATAAAGGCTGCATATTAAAGATATTCAACAATTGAACAGCCCTCAGGAATGGCATGTGTTCTTTTTATTATAGTCTCGGGTTTGCTACCTTTATTGCTTGTCTCACTCCAACATCCTAAAACAATTATTCTAATTAGTAATATATTTTGATGATAATGGCCCCTACTGTTTGAAGGTTAACACATTTAGGTTTAATCTTTTAAGTAAAGAGTCTTCCTAAAAAATAATTGGCAAATGTAGGTGTGTACACAACAGCATGAATATAATAAAACTATTTATCATGGAAATATCTTTTTAAAAATAAGTACTTTTTATACGTATTTATTTAAATGAAACCAACGAGGTTTCTCTAGACTGGAAATATCTTTATGGAGAATGGCATTGGGGAGTGGAGGGATAATGGTTCAATTTTATTCTGCATTTTATGACATTTTGGAACATGGATCAGAGAAAGGAAATAAGGATGTAAGGCAGGGATGTCAAACTCACGGTCTGCAGGCCGGATGCATCATGTGCGCCCCCCCCCCCCAGTTTAGCAAAGGGGGAAAAAGTCCCAATACGTCACGTGATGCTGCCGTGACGATGCGAGTTTGACACTCCTGAAGTAAAGATTCTACAAATTGAGTCCTATGCCTGAAGGAACTGGGATTGTTTAAAAAGACTGAGAGGGGATATGATACATACTTTTCAAATATCTAAAAGAAGGCAATATAGAAGAATAATCAAGACCTGTTCTCCATCATCTCAGAAGGCAAGACATAAAAATAATTTAACTTACAGGAAGGCAGATTTGGTTATTCTAAGGGGAAAAAAACTTCTACCACTAAGAGCAATTTGAAAGTGGAACAATTTCCTGGAGACATCATCAACTCCCATCAGTTCAAGAAGAAAATAGGCAACTATACGTTAGCAATGCTCGATCTTGGATTGTTGCCCTTAGTTTGGGGTTAGAATCAATGTCTAAATGGTCCTTTCTAACTACATGATTACATGCAAAATCAACATTATACCAATGTTTAGGATTATGACATCTCTTCCTAATAAAATTCTCACCTTACTCAATTTCATTGTTCAAAACAAACTTGTGATGGGAAGATAAAAAAAAGACAAGTTGATGTAACATATAATATTCTAAATTTGGACCTATTTATATTGTCTGAAATATGTTCCTGAAAAGAAGACTGCTCCAAATATCTTGTCTAGTCTTCAATTTCTACTAAAATGAGTGCAAGTGTGTGATAGTCGCCAACATACTAAAAAAAGACAACAGAATTAATTCCTAATATTTATCATCTTTGTTCCATAAGATCTACTTTGTTCTTCAGGAAGAACATTACATTATACTAAGAACACCAGTCACTTCAACACTGACTGGAAATAAATCTAATGTAAATACTCTGGGCATGTACAAGTGAAGGAGTATATATCAAAGTTTTGTGACAAGCCATCACAGAATTTTATCTCCTCTATCAAAGTAAGCTTACCAGGAAGATATAGATTATCTGCAAGATCTTGCCCGAGGCAACTGGATATATTTCAATTTAGTGTTTTATTCTGGCATTATCAAGCTTATCACAACCACTTGGTGCAATGGTTAAAATGCAGCATTACCAAGCTAACTCTTCCCACACTCTGGTGTTCGATCCTGACCGGCTCAAGGTTGATTCAGCCTTCCATCCTTTCAAGGTCGGTAAAATGAGGACCCAAATTACAACCACAATTTAATATACAAGTTTATACAATAATGCTTTTGATTTGCATTATTGCTAGAATGTTCAATATTAAGCTGAATGTTTAAGTTAAGACAACAAATTCACCGCTCAATTCAATGTGATGGGTTTTCTGAACAAGTTCAATTTTTCCCAATTATACCATTTAGAATTTCTACATAGCCATAATAAAATTACAATTCATCAGGTAAATTTAATTCTCATTTGTGCAAAATCTTAACTTGAATATTCATTTACAAAGGAATCCATATTTGGAAGGTAGAATGAGTTGCTAGAAAAAACTTACCGGACAAAAATAAGTATTCTCTACTATGTGATGAGCAACCACACAACTTTCTGAAGAAAGAGACATTATAAAAAGTAGTGCATCACGAGCTTGTTGGCCAACAGTCCCTTCCCGATGGATAAAAGGAATCAAGAGAGAAAAGATTAGAAAGTTTGCAGCTCCTTGGTCCTCACTGGTATGGAAAAAAAGTTCCAAGATGGACGGATCTTTGGCTAGGATTGAGCATAGCTGGTTGAGAAGAACCACCAACTCTACTTCAACGGCTGGTGTGGTAGTTCCTGAGCAAGAACTCAGCAGCATCATTAATGGTTTTAGGATGGGTTTGTGATGTAGCAGCTGCTGATGAGACTGTGTGACAAGCATTTCATACATTTTCAGTTGCTCGATTTTCATCTCATCAGTGAATTCCCTCCTGAGACTCCAAAGAAAGAGCTTTTCCATGATATTCTCTGTAACCACAAACTCCAGGATAGGTCCCATTGCTGCGTCTTTTGCCTGTTCTTCAATTAAAAGGAAGAGCATGTGTTCTACATAGTTCTGCACAGTGCTGGCCTCATCTAGAGAAATTGTCCCATATTTTGCTTGAATATTTTTTAAAGGGTCATGCTTCTCTAAAATTTTTACTACCTACGGAAAAATTAAAGAATACATATTAATAGGCATTAAAATAGGGAGTCAGTCTTACAATCTTTAATTATGAAAAACTGCATTTATGAACAAATATCTTCATAATACCATAGTTCAGAACATTCCAAATAAATCATAAAAGGCAAGCTATGGATTAATGAGTAGAAACAGTCTATGCATTACGTATCTGAAATATCTCTCCCAAAATGGCTAATCTAACCAATTGTGCTACTTAAGAAGAGCAGCACATGACTCAGTAGACTCACCAACTTATGGCCATGTTGAGCAACTAAGAATGTTCTTGGTCATCTGAATTTTAATACCCAATATCTCCCTAGCTTCATTTATGGACAAGTACATTTAAAGAGTAAAGGTTCAGTAGCTGAAATAAAAGATATAAAAATACTAGATTGATGCTAATGCCTACTGAAAGGGGCTCTATTGGCAAGTATGATATATGTGGGCATTAGACCACACTAATTAAAAATAAACCATACAGGATTCAGAAATTACACAGAAATAATATATTGCATGCTCTAAATATATTAATGCAACCTTTCAGCATAAGCAGTCTTTTGGTGGATTTAACAAAAATAATCCGGCAAAGACGTGAATTCTCCATGAAGATTCACGATACAATTATTTTAAAAGAACTTTACTTCACTTGCAATAAAGGCTAGCAATCTTAATTAGAATTAATTAAGATTGAGTTTAATTAATTAATTAATTAATTAAATTGAGTTTATTCAATTGGTTGTTTTATCCCTAATATACAATGGTGTTGTTTTTTTTTAAAAAAGCAGTAAGTTATACAGTTCTTCAAAAGTCAATAAAGATGTGCTTGGTGCCAGTATTATACAATATAGTTTGAACTCTGACAATACAAGCAAGTATCTGGTTTAACAATTCAATCAATAATGAAGAGAAATAAAAGAAGAAAAGTTCTCAGAGCTCCATTACCTGTGCCCAGTGGGTTTTAAACACTATCATGCATGTTTCTGGGTCAACTCCTTCTAGGCTCACAGCCTGATGGGATTTTTTCCCACTTGTACCTGTGGACATCATAAGCTCTTCAATGGTCAATTCTACTAGACCATATTAAATTTCCTTTGCAATGTGAGTAGCAAATCACTGCATAGCATGTGGATAGACATCTCTGATCTGCAAGGAATTCAGAATAATCTAGATAAAGCATGTAGACTGTAACATAGATATAAAAGCAAGGAACATGAATGGCTCTCAAAAATACCTGGAATAACCTATAAACATGCTCTGCTTCCATAAACAAGTCCGTATTTCTCATATATTGTGCAATGTTTGGCACTATGAATGTTATATAACTCTGTCTGCAGTGAAGTACAGTTGGGAAGATGTTACAGGAAAAGTTATCAATCATTCTCAAAAGAAGAATATTGTTAAGCTTGGATGTAGTCATGTTTGGTTTCCTGATTCAAAGAGGTAAGAGCTTTCAATAAAATTCTGCAGATTCTATTAACTGGACAAATATAAAATGGAACAAAAATTAATTTGCTAACTCTTCTTTTCATTGTAAGACAATACTGTTTATTTAGACAATGAGAACAATTATATCCAAATGTAAAAAATATATATTTTTTCGGCAAAAACAGCTACTGCTGTAGAAATATCTATTTTTTCTTTTCAGTAGTGGCAAAATGTGTGAAATTACTCCATGTTAACTTACTCTGGGTGAAAGCATCACTGTACTGATAAGAAAATGTTATTATAAAAACAGAAGTTCTTGTATTTAATCAAAGTATCCATGTATGTTCATATAAATGTAACATGTTACAGACTTAATATACTAGAGACAAAGTTTGCATAACAGAACTATTTATACAAGCTATGTTCCCAGCCCTTCCTTCTTTTCCCATTTGTACAAGCGATATTCATTACAGTTTGAATGGTGGTTTGCCACTCGAAGCTACTTCTACTAGGACAGAGTTGCAAGAGAGGAGGGAACAGAAAACTTCTCCAATGAAGTGTTATTTGAAATTCAATTTAGTTTATTATAAATCGATATGCTTGAATACTATTTATACATAAAAACAAAATATATTTTCTTTATATAATATTCAAATAAAAATATACTGTACTGTGAAAGTACTGGTCTCTCTCGAAAAAAAAATTATCAAGAACTTGGTATCTTGATGTATATTAATTTCCCAGTTTCACCCCCCAGACGTGCATTATTATTTAAACATAAAATAATGCATACAGCTATATATCGTTACAAATTCATATTTCATTAACAAACTCTTATCTCTCAATTACCATATTTGCCTGAAAGGAAAATAATCCTGAATTTATGACAACCCTCCCCACCCCCCAAACAAGGAAGACTAAGAGTTGCTTGGAAAAATGTCTAAATATTATTCCTCTCCAGTGCCAAGTTTCCCTATGTTGTTAAAGTAGGGCAGTTGATTGCAGCTGAAATCAGTTCTGAAGTTTCTTCATTCCACCATAAACTTGGATATGTTTAGGAATGCATATGTACATGCAACTGTTCTATGTACATACATTTGTGATGGTGGAAAAGTCTTATTTCTCTCCATCCCCCAAAAAAGTTAAAGACAAGATAAAAATAAAAATCATTTGAATTAGAAACCAGGCTAGAAATGGGAGGCTGTGAGTTCTAGTCCTGACTTAGCCACAACAAGTTGGGTAACTTTGTACTACTTGTCTCTTTCAGCCCTGGGAAGAAAATAATGATAACCCACTTCTGAAAACATTTTCAAGAAAATTGTGTGGACTTATTCAGGCAGTCACTTAACAATCTCCATCTGCATATACGATTGCCTCATGCTCAGGAGAAGAACAAAAACAGATTAAAGGTAAGAGGAAGAAGTACAGTAGGTAAATTGAGAAAGAAAGGGGGGGGGGAAACTGGAGATGGACAAAGGAAAAAACAAAGAAGGAAAGGAAAGAAAAAAAGTTTTATTTAAGAAGTACAAATGCTGGCTGGAAAAGATCTCTCTGTAAAGGACCTGATAATCAAAGGACAACCCCTATAGGGAAGGGTTAACTCCATACCTTCTAATTAAAAGGATTAACACTTAAGGATTAACATTTCTTCCGGTGACTTGGAGGAAATTTTGTTTTAGTCATATACACAAAATCCAATTAAGTGTAGCTTATATTTACTGAATTATATACTCTACTGATAAAAATTCTGCTAGAGGCAAGGAGTTCAAAAGATGTCCTCATTCAGTTTCCAGGTTGCAAGTTTTAGCCAGTCAAGGCATTTTGTGAGAAACTATATGAGCATTAAAAGCCGTGGGGGCACAGTGGTTGTAATGCAATACCGCAGGCTACTTCTACTGATTGCCAGCTGCCTGCAGTTTGTCAGTTCGAATCTCACCAGGCTCAGCCTTCCATCCTTCTGAGATGGGGTAAAATGAGGGTCCAGATTGTTGGGGGCAATATGCTGACTCTATAAACTGCTTAGAGAGGGCTGTAAAGCACTGTGAAGCGGTATATAAGTCTAA
>JANHFL010002570.1:152315-172570 GCA_032468155.1 Oxyrhabdium leporinum | reverse complement strand
CAACCTGGAATTAAGGAGAAACTTCCTAACAGTGAGGACAATTAACCAGTGGAATAGCTTGCCTTCAGAAATCATGGCCACTTCATCACCGGAGGGTTTTGTTTTTTTTAAAACTAGATAGCCACTTTTCTGAAATAGTATAGGTTCTCCTGCTTGAGCAGGGGGCTGGATTAGAAGACTTCCAGCTATTCTATTCTGTTCTATCTGCTTCCACTCTCCTGACCTTCCATAAGGATCTGAACACCTGGCTCTGCCAGCTGGCTTGGGACCCCAAGGCGTTAGTATCATGCTGGAGGTGGTTGATGAACCAATAAAAGATCCCATCTCCTCCCCTGAGCATCCTGCTGTATTCCTCTCCATCTTTTAATTATAATTTGTATTTTTATTAGAAATATTTTATGGTTTTATTGCTTTTAGTGTTGTAAGCTACCCAGAGTCCCCTTGTGCCGAGATGGGTGGCAAACAAATTTAATAATTTAATAAATAAGCTTAAATAAGCCAAAATTCTAACCCAGTCCAATGGTTTAACCCAGGATTATTTTGAAGCTGTTGTTAACTTGAATGAAACAGAAAAGTATAGACAATAGAAGAACTGAACTGTTTGCCTGCTTTTGCAAAGAACTATTAACCAAATTGCTTAACTAAAATGTTTTCATACATAATTTATTTAATTTATCTGAAATACAATAATCCAAACAGAGCCAAAATAGCATTATTTTAGTTAGCACTTAGTATTTAAAATACTAATTCTGATTTTTAATTTTTGTCCTGGTAGTCATTTTATCAGATTTTTATAATATTGTACAGTTCCTTCTGCATTATTTTACATATCCTCATGCTTTTATTTTTCCATTCTAATTTTTAAATTTAATTAACATTTACATTTAATTACACAATGTCATTAGTTTAATGAAAAATTCCACTTGCTAACCCTCATCACTTAGTTTTAGGATTGAAAATTACCGCTGCTCAACTTTGCCAGTAATGTTGCAGCTTTAAAATATTAAAACAGTTTCTCTTCTTATACAATATGTAAATGTAAGGAATTTCAGAATAATTACTTTTAGGTCTGTATCGTATTAGAAAAATACAGAATGCCAAACCTATCTGAAAGGTGCAGATGCAATGGAAAAACAAAATACTTCATTCTACAATGCATTTAATTTATCGCAATTATTTCTTTCTAAGTTCTAGCATTTTCCAGTGACTGACTGAAAAACATTTTAAGAGAAGACAGTGGGCTCTGGGTTGAAAATTTGAAACCAAATTTTCTGCAGACCCTAAACAAAGACGTAACAAAAGATAAAGTGCATATAGGAAGAACAAGGAAGGGTCGCAGACAAAAAAAACAGTTGATCAAAACTCCACTGATAATTTTAGTGCACCTTTGTGTAATTTGCATGTTCCCATTCAATTCTATATAACTGATTTTTCATTCCAAAAATGCTTAATTAATTTTTATCATTACTTACTTATTAAAATACTTTTTAAAATAATGACATGTACAAATGCTTATCTGAGGAAGCTTGGATCTTCTTGTGTTAATGTTATCTATCTTGTCTTATCCTTTGGATCCCGGCTTCAGGCTTGCAAAAGCTTTAGAGTTCTTAAGAGAATAGAAAGTTTCATTGAGGAAAGAGATAAAATGAGAGTCTCTCTCAGACTTTTTGGATTCAAAAATAACCACAATGGTAAAATGAGGTTCAGGTCGGGTTAAGAAGTATGTGCTCTGAACTTTGTCATCAAAGAAATGGACAACCTTTTCCAAAGTATTCAGATCAGAAGCTCCATCAGTCATAATCATGATGACATTAGGCCAGTGCATGATAGGCCTGTCATTGGGCAGTGATACCACTGCTGGATACTGGTCTACACCCTTTGGTGCTTCCCTATAGGACTGAGGGTGATGGTAACCATGTCCCTGAAAGCTCTCTGAGCCACGATTGTCAAAGATTAATGAAACATTAACAGCATCGTATTTCCTGATGAAGCTAGAGATTTTCCCAAAATAATCAGGATTAGCTTTTGCAGTCAAAGTTTTCATTTCAGATAGGGTTGTTTGTCGACTAAGTGCCTCATGAAAATAAAAGCTAAATTTGGCAAGCAGAATATTTTTCAGTTTCATTAGCCACAGGAAAAGGTGTGGAGGTTGAACAGCTTTCTGAGACTGGCCACCAAAGAGATGCTTCTTTGTTTCCCGCTGCTTCTCAAAAATCTGTCCCCATGTCTGCAATTTGGTATGAGCATTGTGCAAGTGGACCAAGGATGGCAGGAACTTCCATTCAGAGATCTGGGCCTGAGCCTTCAGAAGATGCATAAGCACATCAGTTTCTAACTGGAAACTGCCCTCCAGAGGACTAAGGATTGGGTGATGAAATCTAGAAAAGGGGGAAAATAGTACATAAAAGGCATTATGTCAACAAGCCATTTATCGTTTTAGTTCAGTATATACAGAAACCAGGAGACTCTGAGTTCTAGTCCTGCCTCAGGCATGAAAACCAGCTGGGCAACTTTGGGCTAGTCATTTTCTCTCAGCCCAATCCCCCTCACAAGGTTGCTGTTGTAAGGAAAATAAGGGGAAGGAATATCTATAAGAATTTATATGGCCACCCGCTCATTGTCAGTAACTCTGGATGACCTACCAAAATAAGTATTATAAATATTAGGTATTGCTGCTTTATTTATAAAAATAAGAAAGGCAGAATATAAAGTTTGATGAATGATCACTCTTATATCACTTAATGAGTTTATACCAAATCAGCACTAAGTACCCTTGGTAATAGAAAGCCAACATGTTAAGTGCTATGAATTATTTTATTTACTCGGATGGGACATCTAAAAAGATCAATGTCCAACAATTATCCAACAATCATTATCCATCCCATCTCATTTATGTGTACACCTACAGAACTCTTAGGTCTTAATAGAGTACATCCCAATGGCTTAAGAAAGATGACCTAAGGATAGCATCAGTTATGTAATTAAATTGTACTCCATGATGTCACTTTTTCTTGTTTGTCCACCCCTCCTTCCCTCAAAACACTTTTGCCTTGAAAATCACATTTGGGCCAATATAATATGTATTTCAGTTTTATGCAAATCATAGGTCCAATTATGATCTGTGTTTAAGCAACCGTGTACACATGTACTAGTTTTCTGGTTAAAAATGTAAACATGAAAACAATGCTATATGTGCTTTAGAATTCTAACTCTAAATATTATAACAATACTGAAAAATTGCCTAAACTCTGTTGATACTATGAATATATTACATATTTTCCAAAAATAGGAACTAAACAATCTTAGTTTTTGAAATTTAAAACATGCTTTTATTTTATCCAGTGGCTGATCTGGTGAGTCCTAATTAGAATTTAGATAGTAGACAACGGTAGAATTTCAGCGCTATATTTGCAGATATTTTGACAACACTTTCTTACTGTTGGCAGAATAACTGTGCAAATACAGTTACCAAGAGTATTGTTACCTTTACCATATTAAGAATTTTACAAATTTCCAGTCATGCTGTACAATGTACACATACTAACCTTGAGCTGTATCTTTTGAGGATGGATTCCAAAACATTTATCAATTCCTCAGAGTTTATACACTTTTGGGTACTGAGGCTGTACATTTTTTCATAAAAGTCAGCAATTTCCATCCTAGCTTGGACAAAGAAGCAGAGCTGCTCAGAAAGATGAGAAAGTAGTTCTTCAAGGTGAGGAGCTGTTCCTCCCACTGCATTCCGACCAGTTGCTACCACTTTCTTCAGCTCATTATGCAGAGATGTATATATAGTTCGTATAGAATCCTTCCGGCTGAAGAATGATTGTCCACCTATTGTTTGTTGTTAAAGAACAGGGTGTTACTAAAGATAGGAATGAAATGAAGAATAAGATGGCAAATTTTAGTTGGGTTGATACATTCAGGAGCACACTTTAACAGCTGCTTTCATGATTCCTTAATACAGGTATATATTCATACTGTAGTTAAAATATTATGTTTTATCAGAATGATTTATCTATTAAAAAACTTCCACATCTCTCAAAATCCAACCTTTGTTTCCACAATATTTAGAACTTTAAAATTGGTTATAATGAAAATGAGTTTCTTTCCTGGGGAATTAATGTAAACAGCCATTGTTAAATGTTGATACTTCACATTGCTACTAAAAGCTCCAAAAGATGGTTCAGCTTTTTGACCAAACAGAAGATGAAAGAAATTCTATATAACTACATAGCAATCCAGGTAATAGCTATATGTACCAGAAGACCTGCATATAAAGCGACAAGACTATTGTAATAACCATGAAGAGAATTGAAGAGAAAGAAAAATAACCCTTCCATGAAGGTAGAACCGTAGGTAGCTGCAGGTTTAGAACCAATTTAAATTAGAAATATACTTTTTTTCTTGTATTTTATCCTTTCTTAAATACTAAGACCTTCCTCAGAATGTGCCAGTCATTTTATTACCAAACTATTCTTTTTTAAATATTTCCTTTTTTCAACTACTGTATACTTTCATTTCTCTCTCCAACTTTCTTCCTTTCTTTGATCTGTAACTTTTATTATGTAAACCAGTATAGTTTTTAGCACTACAAATTATATTAATTACCCACATTACATAATGCAATATAATCCATAAGAAAGCCTATTAATAATATCAACTTTGGGATTTCAAGGGCTAGTCTTAAAATTATGAATAAATTGTATACATTAGCTGGCAGACTGTTCCTACTACATTTATCATATATATTAACAACTATTGTTCACTACCCTCTCATTTTAAAGAAAAAAATAGTTGTCATTTTTGTTCAGCTAAATTTAACAAAATTCAGGAAGAGCCTTAAAAGAAAATTCAGTCCCAAATGTTACCTACTAGCTTTCTGAGATTCTATAAAGCAGAGCTTTTAGTTCAAATGGGCAGCACAACTCCCCAAGTACTAATCTACATTACAGCCACAGTTAATCAGAAATGGGGGGCTCAATTTGTTACTTGTTTCAAGCAAACATTGCTTCTTTCCTATGTAATCTGCACATTCTGTCCAAAAGTAACACCTCCCCACCATAAGCAAAAGTACCAAGGACAGTGGTACTTGTAAGACCTCAACCCCAAATATATTCGCTAAAGATGCAGAGCAAGGAGAGAGCGAGGTGTGCAAAAGTCATTCTGAATAGTGCAACGGTACTTCGGATAAGCTTAGAAATGCACGAATTTGGAAAACTGAATCGGTTCTGTAAGAAAGGTCGGGATTCAAGCCTCCCTAGCACCGACTTTTGGCAAGCCTTGAGCGAGGCTCAGCAGATGACGAAAAGGCTTCTTCCCAGACTCAACCAACTTCCTCCCCACACATCCTCCCTGCAAGGATTGACATGCCCATGATTCAGGCCTCCTTCCCAGGGAAACGCTCCTAAAGCAGAATGGGGAGGACAAGGTGGGAGAAGGCCAACTACAGCGCCCAGCAGCAGCCCGAGTTTGGGTACCTAGCTTCTGGCCCAGGAAGGTCATGTTATGGTAGGCTTTTTCAGCCGCCGCCAGATGGGCCAACGCTGCCAGGAGCGAAAGCCAGCTGCTCCCGGCATTCTTATTAGCTTCGCGCTCCTTCTCCACATTGTCCTTGGCCTTGTCGTAGGAGAAGATGCCTAAATGAGAGAAAAACGTCTCCAGCACTGCCTGCTCCACCGGGACTGGCGCTCCCACGGGGATCGGCTCCCCCATTCGCCGCCCGCCGCCGCGACGATCGCGCCTGCCTCCGCTCGCCAGCCTTTGCGCCAAGCGAGAGCCCCAGACCCACAGGAACAACAGGCGCAAGCCCAACCCCTTCCCCTTCAGGAGCCACTCCGGAGAGGCGGTTTTGAAAGGCTCAACCCCACGTGACTTATCGGGGACGGGAAGGGCGTGGCAACGAAGTGCCGGTGGAAGCAACTGATTATTTGTTAGGAGGGAAACGTTCTTCCGCGTGTAACTGATTAAGATCTTATTCATTTCAAAAAGTAGCAAGAGTCTGCGAGGGAGTACTAATCATCTAAAGGTCAGAGCTGAGCTGAACTGAACTCGGTGTTAGGACTTATTAGGGAAACGCTAAAAAAGGTTGTTCAGCGAAGAGCCTTAAAATTAAACACTGATTGACTGTTTCAGTACCTAACAAGCTTTCTCCTGCTGAATAGCTTTTTCAGCGCTTTCATAATAGATGCTAACCCAAATTAAGTTCATCTCTATGATCTTAATTAGTAACAGAGGTCTACTGAACTTAGATGCAAAGGAAAAGTATTAAATTTGGATAAGACCGGCAGATCTTTCCCTATTTAAAAGAGCCGTGCGGTGGAGCAGTAGTTAGAAGTTACAACGCATTCTGTGACTGCCCTCAGTTCCGCTCTCAAGGTTGACTCAGCCTTCCATTCTTCCGAGATCGATAAAAAGAGGATCCAGATTGTTGGGGGCAATATTCGGACTCTGTAAAGCACTGTGAAACAGTATGTAAGTCCAAGTGCTAGTGCTATTCAGTTTGGATACATGATCATGCTTACTTTTTGTAAATTCTAGAACTCGGGACATAAAAGCGGGAGGATCTATTTCCAGAACAAGCAGGACTGAAAGCAAAGTGACATCAACAAAGTTTTTCTCTGGGCTTTGATCTGATCTGCTTTCAGTGTGTAAATGTACTGTTTTCTGAATACAAAGAATTGCAATGCTAGAAGGGATTTTCCCAATGACGAGCGTCCATTACATGATCTCTGATATACTTTCCAAGTCTTATTTCTCTATTGAGGCACATTTAATTCTAAAGAAGATAGTACTATTTTTATTTTGAGAAATGTATTGTTCAGCTGAACATTGTGATTGTTTTCTGCATCTTTACTTAGCATATTGCCAGACAGAAATTAAATTTGGCTTTTACAAAGTTGAAATTGCTTAAGAAAATTGATGTAAGCATGCCCCGTGAACATTTATGCAAGATCTAAAATTCTTAGCACCCCAGCCTTCTGCATAATTAGGGTATAATAGATCTGGATCAGAATACACCATTCCAAGGTGATCTACCAGAGTATTGAATTTTTGATAAATGTTACTTGCAGAAGTCAGAACCACCGCTACTCAATTATGTCCACTTGTCCCATCATGTATGACATGAGAAACATGCTATGGATTTTGCCAATTAGTGTCATCTGGCAAATGCCAGGAAGAGAGCCTTGTGTTATAGCATCTGCTTTGTGGAACACAATTCAGATTGGCCCTGAACCTGTTGGCCTTTCCAAGGACTGGAAGGATTGGAGTCAGAGCCTGTAAAGCTGTTGTGTTGATATTTGTCTTGGTTGCTAGTTAATGCTCATTGTTAAATGTGTTAAATATTTAAAACTGCTGCCATTCGGAGTCACACTGATGAGATGAGCCATTTAAATAAGAATAGAATAAGTATGGTTTAAAACACAATCAAATGTTCAAAAAAACTTTATTGATACATGGAACCTATCAATCAAGCCTACATTTAGAAGAATGTATTTGGTCTCTTGGTAGTGAAGCGTGGCTTATGCTGACGGCGCAACACTCTGTGTGGCAGAGGGAATTTAATTTTAGAATCCTGTAGAAAGAGATTAAATTTCATTAGAAGCATAAATAAAATTTAATCAGTTTGGGTACTACTCAGAAAAATTTAAAAACAACACTTTCTAGTGAAAGCACATATATTTCTAATGTTAGTACCAAGTGATAATTTAATCTATGCAAAATAAAGGATGGACTTCTTAGAGCACAATTATAAAATATTTTTTTAAAACAAGGCAAGTGATTATATACTTTTTAAAGCAAGTATAATGCTAAATAGTAAGAAACAATCATTTTGGAAAAGTGTTTTTTTAATAAATACTACAAATTAAAACTATGGCATATTAGCATTTTCAGTATTGTTAGCTTAATATCTCATTTTCTCTAGATCAAATTGGTGCACAAAGCATTTTCAGCTTTTTTCCAACAAACCTGCAGTAATTTGAGCTGAAAGATATGACCCAATTGTTCTGTAGTTACCTGAATAGTCTGTGACTCCAAATTGATGGAGGAACTTCCAATATATATGTGTTCAATCAATCTTCTTATAGTCAATGACCAGAATTATAAACAGTTTCATAGCAAGTAAAAAAAATTCCAAATTATAGTTTGAGAATACACACTTAAAATTTGCTTTACTTACATGGAACTGTTTGACAGCAGGTCTGCGGCATTTGCTAGCAGCAATCTCTTCAACCTTCATGATCTGAATAGAATGAGCACGGGCTCTATGACGTGCTCCCATATCACGATCTGCAATTCATCAGTTGAATTATACATTTTAGCAAAAGAATTAACTCTGATCTAAATAATCTTATACCAATCTCTACAGGAACAGTTATTTGTTGTAGAATCTTCAATTCCACTTTCAAAAACACTTCAGCTCTTGAAAGGCGACAAGAAACATTTAATATCTGCACACATGACAAGAACATTTTATTATAAACAATGCTCTTTGGGTTTGCATGCAGTTAAAAATTTTCAAAACTAGTAATGATTCTGCCATATAAGCTGAGCAAGCTGAATTAGAGAAGAATCAACAGGTTCTAGAAATGAAAAATGTAATAACTACATTCAATCATTTGTATCCAAGAATGTTTAATTTTTTTTAATGAATTAATGTATGGCATGTTATATTTTTAAAAATCAGGTGGACTTGAATTTCAGGTTTAAGGGAAGCTAAATATGCAATAAACGTTTATATAGGAATTCAATTTGTAAAATTTATTTGGAAAGACAAATTATGTTGTGATGTAATCCTTGATATGTCTATTTTAAGATAGCCAAATTTAACTGCTTTCCCAAGGAAGCGTGTGGATCTCCAAACTTTTGAGTTTATTTTTACAAACTTTATAACATCTTGTAAAAAAAATGTTACTGTGTTATATTTAATCATATTGTTATTGTATAAAATACTATATGCTGCTAGAAAGAAAACTATTAAAAACTAATGGGGGACACTAGTGGGGCAAGGGGAATAAACAAACTTATTAAAAATAAAGAATATATCACTTTTTTTGCAGCAAATTCAACACCAATCTACCTAAAGTTCCTCACAGATTAAGATTCCCAGTTTTAAGGATATTTAACAAAACACTGACATCTGTCCAAGAATGTGGTTCAACATTAACAAACATAAAACTGAAAAGGAATTACAAGTGGACATGTTTATTTCATGTTTCTTCAAATTTATTATATATCCAGCATAAAAAGGGAAGCTTTTAAAAGCATCCTTTGACTAATCAAAGGGTTTTTCTGAACTGAATGGAAGTTTAGGATATTAAAAACATGCCTAATACTAAAGCCTGAAGCTACTAATTGAATATATACGGTTTTTCTCAGAAAATAAGACTGGGTCTTATTTTCTTTTGCCCCCCGAAAAAATGGCTAGGCCCTTTTTTACCCGCACCCATGCCAAGCCCCCACCCCCAGGGCAGTGACATCCCTTCACTAACCTGCTTTCCAGGTCCATTCTCCGCTGCGCGTGCAAAATGTCTGCGGGACTACGATAAAAAATCCCCACCGTAGTTCAGACCTTCCAACTTCTCATGAAAAAAAACAACAACTTGCGAGTAACTTACCGTAGTCCCACAGACCTCTTGCACGTGCAGCGGAGAATGGACCTGGAAAGCAGGTTAGTGAAGGGATGCTGCTGCCCTGGGGGTGGGGTGGCAGCTTGGCATGGGTGCCTTGGCTGAATTGTCTTTAGGTAAGCTAGTGCGGAGCGCATGGGGCAGCTCTATATCCCCTAACTTGCTTCGCCCTCCACCACCCCCACCGCCTCGCTATGTTCTTCGCCACCCGAATTGCAGGTGCACTCATCTGGTGGCGGTGGCACCTGCTGGGCGGCAGGAGCCTGCTGCTGATTCCTCTTCTGTGGCCGATTGCCACCACTCACACACATCGCCCTGGCCCCCAGATGCCTGCCGGAAGGCATCCGGAGCCTTTAAGAGAGACTATTATCAGCTGCAGAGGGCTTTGTGGAAAGCCCTCTTCAGCCGATAATAGAGCTCTGGATCGATCCGGACCTCTGTCATCGGCTGCAGATGCCTTCCGGCAGGCCTCTGAACACAAAACAGAGCCCCGGGGGTGCCGTGCGCGTCTATCTGGAGCTCAGCACGGACGGAGGGAAGGATGGCAGGTAGGAAAGTTCCCCCTTCCCATTTTCCACTGCCGAAAAGCCTCCATTCTGAAACCTCAGCGTTTGCAATGGCAGCTTTTTAGCGAACACTTCCCCAAGTGGCTAGTGGGCTGCAGCCGGACAGTCCCTCCCCCCGCACCCACGGGCTTATTTTCAGGGTAGGGGCAAAATTAGGCCCAGTAGGGTTGGGCTTATTATTGGGGTGGGTCGTGTTTTGTGAGAAACACGGTATCTATACCAAATTTCTTACATATTGTCCAAATTAATTTTTGAACTTTTTTTTTGCTTTGGCAATAATTGTCTAATACCAAAGAAGGCCTTCTGGGAAACATTCAAATAGGTCTTGAGTTGATAGACAATTTGGATTTGAAATAAATATCAGGAAGTTTAGTCAATAGTCAAACTAAGGAAAACATTTCCTGTCTAAATGGCACTGTATTAAATAACTTATAGCAATCATAGCTAATCGTAACATGAGATGAGTCTACCAAGTTGCAATATATAACACATTTCAACAATTCAATTTTAACATTCAGTACAGGTAGTCCTTGACTTACAACAGTCCATTTAGTGACCATTTGAAGTTACAACAGCACTGAAGTGATTATTGACCATTTTTCACACTTACGACCATTGCAGCATCCCCATGATCACATGATCAAAATTCAGACACTTGGCAACTGACTCATATTTATGACGGTTGCAGTGTTTCGGGGTCATGTGATCATTTTTGCGACCTCCTGACAAGCAGTCAATGGGAAAGCCATTCACTTAGTAACCATGTTACTAACTTAACTGCGGTGATTCACTTAACAACTGTGGGGAAAAAGTCATAAAATGGGGCAAATTTCACTTGACAACAACTTAGCACTTAGCAACATAAATTTAGTCCCACTTAGCAACATAAATTTTGGGCCTGATTGTAGTCGTAAGTCAAGGATTACCTATATTACCATTTGAGAGCCAGCTTGGTGTAGTGGTTAAAGCATTAGGCTAAGGAGCAGAAATCCCACGAAAGCCAACTGGGTGATCTCAGGCCAGCCATTCTTTCTCACACCTCGGAAAGTGACAATGGCAACTCACTTCTGAAATCTTTCCAGGAAAACTGTCAGGACTTGTTGGGAGTCAAAACTGGTTTAAAGGCATCCAAAAGACCCCACCCCCCATTATTTACTATCTCCTCAGTTAAAAGACAGAATACATTAGCTAGTAGTCAAAGTGATAGGAACCTTATTGCAAAATCAACACTGAGGAATACCAATTCTGCAAATACTTTTCTTTTATGATAGCAGTATCTTAAGATGATCTAATACTGAATGGCCTCTACTTACAGCACTGTGTAACAGCTCCAGCAGTTGTTAAATCCCTGTACTCCCTGTACATATTGTGAGTTCCACTACGAGAATCATAGCGCAGCCAAATACCAAAATTTTTCACCTTCAGAGGAGATTTCTCAAAAACCTAACAGTATAAAAATATCCATGTTAAAACAACAGAAAACAAATCAGTGTTGTTTTAATTAGCATGTCAAGTCTACAATGAATTAATTAGAACCAACATCCTAAAGTTGTAATCCAATGTCCATAGAATACATTAGATTTTCTCTGGATCAGAATAGACAGGGTAAAAAAAAACATGAATCTAATCCTGAAACGAACTGAAATCTTTACGCAGAAGTCAGTAGCATTGTACTATGATTCTTTGCCCACCCACCTGAAGTGCTTTGAATTCAGCACACACAAGATTGGTGCCATTTTTATTACTACTTCACCTATTTCATGGTCCGCTGTTGCTTCTCCAGCATTCTATCCAAAGTAGTGATCAACTAGATGCCTCCACATGTTGGACGTAAAATCGATGTACATTCAAAGGTAAGAACTACCTTACTTTGCAATAGAAAATTAGCACTGGATTGTACAAAGTTTAACCTCCTTTTACCTCTCTGCCAAATTCAATGAAAATTTTAAAAGGGCACTCTTGGAAAAAAAATCTTTCCATACTGTTTCTAATTTTAAAAGAATTTTATAACTTCTATCTTCAGGGCACAAAAAACAGCAATATTTTTCATGTTTATTTTCAATAAATGGGTCATTTATTTCAAGTGTCATGAAATGAAATAGGGTAAAGTAATTTAAAAATTTTACACATGAAATTTTAAGACACTTTTTGAAAAAAGCATTTTGATCAAATCAGTATAGATACTCGTAAGTATCAGGGATAAGCAGTATTAGAAAATATGCTTTCAATATTTAAATCTATTCCTATTACAATACCTGTCCACAGTACACAATTTCCCCAGAAGATTTTTTCATCTTCTTCAGCTGTGAGACAAAATACCAGAAACGGGACTTTGCAACAACATGGTTAGGAGCAAAGATGCGCATCCGATAGAGAGGTGGTGTTGGACATTTGGGAGTAGGAAGGCATCTCCCAACAACTTTATACTCCCTCAGCTTAAAAGAAAAAGAGAAATAAATATTAATGAAAATCCATTATAGTTTTAGAATCAAACTTGATCAAGAGATGCACTTACTACAAGGAAAAGGTGTTATTTAGCTGCTAGATTAAACTAAGCTCACGCCTCTCCAATGCTCTGTAAATTCAGCTATAAAGATTTTCAAAAACAATAATTACAGAGGTAGAACATCTACTGTCTATTTGAAACCTCGAGTTCAGTCCTGGAAACCGATACGAGGATTAGAGCGTCATGAGTAGGATGGCTACAACTGCATTTTCTTCCCAACTAATCTCGCTCTACTATACTGCATCCTAGGTCTGGGAAAGATGTTGCGAGTTGAATCCCGACTTGAGCAGCCTACCCGGGCCCACGCTACAGGAACTAGAGCAGGGGAGACGGCCATATTGGGTGCTCACTCGTGGCAGAGGAAAAAGACGATTGCAAGAAGGTTCCCGAACGTAGACTCCTTCCCCGCCTTTCTACCATTCTTTGTCTTGCTCGCATTCTTTCGGCCCCACAGCAGCAGAGGTCTCCCCGCAAGAGAGCACAGCAAGGCCACACGCGCAGCACTCACCGTACCCGACGCCTTCATGGTCTCGCCTCTCTCACGGCCGCCCAGAAAAGAAAATTTCGCAGGCGCAGCACACACACGTGACCATTGCCGACACGAAGTACCGCCTTGCCTACGAGGGGCTACCGACTATTGGTCTTAAGGAGCACGTTCTTATTGGACATAGGAAATGTCTGTCTTTAAAAGCTCGGTTTCACCGTCTTCTAATCGACCAAGTGCATTTTAGGCGGCGACTTAAAGCGTTAATTCGTCTCTAATCGATTTTGGGCGGGCCTTTTTTTTCCCATGGTTAATGAACCGCTTTGGTGACTTCTGAAGACCTACAATGCTATTACTTGTTTTCGCTGATTTGTTTGCTGTTTTTTATATTGTTTAAACATCTAAAAGTAGCCTTATTCCTACATAATATGAACCTATGACTTACTTAATTAATGTACAGGATTTCTGAATACGCCACAGTTAACGGTGCTCCGAGCACGCCTTCGCCTGGGTATTTGCGCGGGTTCAGACCGTCGGTCGGGGGAAGCGAAGGCAATTGTGGGTTCGCTACAAGCTGCGAACGGATTGGAAGCGACTAGGCAGGCTTGCATTCCACAAGCCGCTGTGGAAGTGAAGGCTGAGTTATGCGAAGGGTCCCTAATGACAGCCAGCGTGGTGCAACCGCAAAACTCACTGGGCGATTCGGGGCGAATTACTCTGGCTCTACTAGCCTAATTCACGGTGTTGTGAGGAATTATTGGAGGGAACACGATGCTTCTCAAAGATCTGGAAGGAAAGATGGTATATAAATGTAATAAATGTATAAGTAATTTGGAAGCGTTTGCATAGATTTATCTCCTTTTGAACGAATTCCAGAGTCCAGTCATAAACTCTGCCAGTAGACTCATTATTTGAAAGAGTGACGCCTAAAGATAACTATATTTATAACTAGAATGCTGTTTCTAATTTAAAAAAAATCTGCATTACAGCCTTTTCCAGAGAGCTATGTCTTTGTATAATGCACCCAAAGTAGGATAATAATTTAAGCTGGGTCATTTGTGCTTTGAGTAAGAATGAGTTGATGTGTTCAGTGATCTATTTGTTTTCTTGGCTGTCCGTGGTATTCTAGCCTAGGGGTCTCCAACCTTGGCAAATTTAAGACTTGTGGACTTCAACTCCCAGAGTTCTGTTCTAAGCGAGCCTTCTCCAACACCAGAAGAGTTTTGGTATGCTTCCTATACTGCTTTTTCAAAATCCAACTTTCCATATAGACTGAATAATATCAGTTGTTGGCTCTAGATATGCCACAGAAAATGAACAATCCTGTGAGAAAATTCAAATATGCTACATCCAGCAGGACTCTATCACCTCATCAATAATTAGCCTACTGTAATTCCATATTAGATGATCTAATTTAATTGGGATCCAAATGTAAATGCAATTTGAATATAATTATGATAACATATATAGAAAATATAATTTCTCATCTGATGGAGAGATCTTTGGACTTCTAATTATAAATTAGTATTAAAATATATCAAGAGTTTACTGCATTCCCGATAACACTGAACCACTTATCCACTCACTTTTGATGAATGTACTTTATTTAATGGACTTGGAAATCTATATCCAACTGAGTGATGGGGTGCATTTAGAGACAGACAGACAGATAGATAGGCATTTTTAGTTCTGTGCTTAATTTTTCTTCACTTCTGATATTTATATAGGAAAAGAAAAAAAATCACTGTAGCATTTGCCTCTTTTTGGGATTTTTTGTGCAGATAAGGAATTGGGAATAAAGACAATTAGCCTATGCTTTCACTTAGGTGATAGATAGATGCTGCTGACTCCTGATCTGTTAATATGGAATTAACGAAGCAGGAGTGTATCTGCAGGAATATATCTTATAATACTTAGAAGTACTATAAACTTCCTTACTGAAGATTTGTCCCAGCCTCGCATTGCTTTATTTTCCGACTAAAGCTCCAGGCACGAATTGGTTTTACATTAGTTTTAGGGTGTAATTGTATGTACACTATATTGGGAGTGAAGCCCAGGAAACAATCTGATAGGTTAATGATTGCATTAATTCAGTACTTTCTTCCAGGAAAGTTTACGTGAATATTGCATTTAAAGACTGAAGCCAATTAAATGAGCGCTTTACAGAACTACAATTCCCAGCATCCCTTTAACAAGCCATGACAGAATAGAATAGAAGTTATGTGTCGTGTTGGCATATTCCAAGTATGTCAGTTGTCTGCCGGTCGATGAAAAGTAGGGGAGCTAAAACAATTCAACGCGAGGTTTTTTTCATTCAAGACCAGCATAGCTAAAGATCTGGGCCAGTAATAGGAACGCAAAGCGAATAGAAAGGCTGGGAAATAGCTCGTCTTTTCTGATTTAGGCAGCAGCTCGGAAACTGCCGCCCATCGTGAGTTGCGCCTAAGCAGAAAGCTTTTTTCCCAGTGTGCAACGCGCTTTCTTCCCCTGATTGGCGAGCTTATAGTAAGGATCGAAAAACCTGTTTCTGGCTTCCACATTTTCTCTTAGCCGGTTTATTGCCTGACGAATCTCGGGTTTGGTGTCGCGGAGTATGCTGGGTGATGTAGTTCGGGGATTGGAGCAGTTTTCCGAGCGGAACTTTGTGAAAAGAGACCGGGGTGCTGCGGCACCCCCAGAGGCGCGTTTGCCGTATTGCGTGTTTCCTGGCGGAGCGGGTGGCCTTCCCTGGCTTCCTCTGCCCGGGCTCCCTGTTTTGCAGTGGTCTCCCAATAGTGCGAGAAGGCAAAGCCCCCCTTGATGGAATAGCTGGGAAGGTAATGAAATGGGAACGGGGTCTGTTGGAGGGCTGAGTGCGCTTCCAGGGTGGCCGTATTTGCAAACTCAGGAGGGGATGGGGACTACCCAACTTTATTTTAAATGCAGAAATCGCTTGACCCAGGAGGCCCCATGGTGCGGTGGCGTGGCCGCCTCGTGTTCCAAGTCCCGTGATCAAGCTTGGAGGTTGTGCTCTTTGGGGATGGATCCCCCTTAGGGCCTTACTAACCTAAAGCCGCATAGATTACTTCCTATCCCTTGGCCCTTGCCTCATTGCCCTTCATTTGGTCCCGTGCCGCATCTGCTGAAGTATTTTCTGGCTTTTTGCTCAACTTAAGGCTTTACTAAGGTTCTGGCTTGTTGTCTTTCAAAATTCTTAGCCAGCTGCCTGGAAAGTCTAAGATTAATTATCCCAATGCATTTGAAAGATCTGCGTTTGAGGAAGAGACCTATGTAGAATAGCCTTGTATCAGTTTCCCTGTGATCAGCCCACTTTTAATCACTACCAATACTAGAAAGTATTATGATGGGGAAAATAAATTATTTGTGCATTATAATGAAAAACAGATTTTTCTTTTACTTGGTAACTGAAATGTAGTTTCTGTCTCAGTCTTCTGTTGCTTTCTTCTTGGGTCACCTACCTTTCTTAATTGGCAATCAACCTTTTATTTCATGATAAATTTATGCCCATGTTTATCTGAATTGACAATGAAAATCGTTTAAAATAATATATATGCAAGTCATTTTCTGATAGTTCAGCCAAATGGTGAATGGGAATATGCAAAATAAAGATAGAAGTTCAAGAAGTAATAAATATGCTTATCTAAAAGTCACTGCAAATTATTCAAAAATTACCCAACAACCCTGCCAATATCTACAGAAAGACAGCGTTTATTCACATCCTAATATTCCTCTGGTGTTGCCATAAGCATTATTTTTATTATTTACTCCTCTTGTATTCCAAAATTGAATCTTCTGTGTGTGATGGTTTTATCAATTGAGGATTTCACATCATGCTTTTCAGTAAAATAAAGAAGATGAGACCTAGTTACCAGCCTTAGTGGTATCTGTGCTACATGCAGCATTCCTGCTAACTCTAAGGATAATTCTGCACACATTTTGACCAATCTGTCACAAGTGAAAAGCTATTTCACACCAATTATCGTTCTGTGCAAAGTAGTTATTTAATCTATTCAGTACTGTGGAAGCTGATATAGTCTAGAACATAGATGCAATGTACTAATAAATATTTAAATATAAGATTTTTCTTAATATTTTCAAATAGAACAACAAAACATTTTCTACTCTATCTACATCTGCATTAGCAATAACTTGCATGTATGAGTGAATCATAGAAAATCAAAGAGATTTATGGTAATTGACTAATTAATTATGACAAAAATTTTATGACATTACAGTTCACTTCATCAATCACATAATCTAATATATACAAAGCTTGTCATTTTGAGAAGATTGTAAATAGTGAAGTTAAGATAATGAAACATAAAAAAATTGTTGCATATTACTTTATTTACAGTGACAATTTGCAAACTGATAAAAAATACAATAATTGTACTTTTATATTTATAATGCATTCTGCCATTGGTGATGCTCATTAGTACATAGTTCCTAAACTACATTAAATTATAATTTGTTTAATCATTGATTGATAATTCATAATTGAATGATTCACAAGTTATAAGTCATAAAAAATGGTTTACAAATTATAGCACATGGGTTTGCAAAAACCAAACAAACCACATTATACAATAACTAATTTGAAGTGTGGACCTAGCAATAATATAAATGGAACAACTATCTTAGTTGAAGCTTTAGAATATAGGAATTTCTTCATTCATTGTAACAGACACACACACAAAATTTTCTCTTTCTTCCTCCTATCAGCTCAAAAGCAATTGCTGATTTTCTGTTATCATTGGCAGCAGAAAAGCAGTGAACTAATTCCAAAGAGCCAATAGACCACTGGAAAGCCCACAGGGCTTCCCATAGAACAAGTGCTATAATTTATGTAGATGAGCATTGCATGCAAACCTCAGACAAAGGACTGACTGTACCATTCTCTAGATGATTTGAGTTTATTGTTTATAGTACCGAAATAGGTTGATATTTTGTTGTAGTTGAGCTTTAGAATCCCTTTGCAATTATTTTAATACAGACAATATTGCATTTTTAAGATTGTCATGCCCCTACCCTTCCTTTCAGATCTGCTTGAAGCACCGAAAATTGACAAGCCAGTAGATGGTAGGATTTTTTAAAATCCTCCTAATCACTTATGACACTTAGGTGAGCCTTTAAATGTCCCTTTATTCTCTTTAATAGCAATGGTGACCCAAAGACCAGAGGCAAGGAGCTAAAGAAAAGCATGACAGACCATCCTTTCAACCATTTAGAACCTACAAAAACTGAACTAGTCAGGTGGTTAACAGTGAGGTAGAGAACATTTTCCAGATAGTACTCAAGTTTTACCTGTTTCTCCATTGGTTGGTTACATATTCTTCACATGAACTGCAAAGCTCTTTGCCAGATTTTTTAAGAAGAAAGTGACCTCATGCATTCATTTTCTACTCAGAGAAAGAAATTTATGAGGGTGTTGGGTGACTGTTGAAAAATGTGTATGACAATAGTAGGCAATAAATCTTGATTAAGAAGCCTAATCTATATAAACTAAACTATTGTGTTCTTTAATAAAGTGGATATAATTGCAGTATTTAATGCATTTGTACTTACTTGACTCATCACATGGTTATAACTCAGATTATAATCTTATATCTGAGAACAGTTATCACAGAATTCTACTGTATTGTATTTCAGGACACAGGTGCCTAGAGAGTTCTGTTGTGTCACATTCATTTTAGGTCAAGTGTCCTCCTTAGTTTCTCACCTTCTGAATTAACATTGTTGGCAGAATTATCATTTATAATCTATCCATCCTTTTTTTAGGTTGTTATACAGAATTCTCATATGCTTTTTGTTTATTTGGCTTTTTATTTATCGGTTTGTAAAATAGTTTTAAACATCTTTTTGTTTTCTCCTATTTTTCATTAAAGTTGATGAATACCATTCATTTGATGTTTTATTAGTACCTGTACTGAATTTTAAATTATATGCCTTTTTGAAACGGCTTGGACTCTAAAAGGTGACATAGGAATACGGGGAAATAAACCTATTTCCCCTGAAAATATGATCAAAAGTTGGTATGTCAGCCAATTGTAGCTTCCTACAGATATTCCTCAATGTATGACTGTTCATTTAATGATAGTTGAAGTTATGGTGGCCTTTGAAAAAGTGACTTATTACCTTTCCTCGTAGTTGTAACAACTGTATGAGCATGTGTGTGAACATACATACACAATGTGTGATTACAATTCAGGCACTTGGCTCAGGTTTACAAGACAGTGAAGCATCTTGTGGTCACATGATTGCAATTTTCTCAGCCGGCTCCTGACAAGCAAAGTCAATTGGGAACATGCAGTTGGGGACTGCACCTAATCACATGATTCACTTACCCACCATGGTAGAAATAGTTGTAAAATTGGGTCTGATAACATGATGGCTTACTTAATGGTTGTATCATTTAATTATCAACATTGTGATCCCAATTGTCATATGTTGAGGGCTACCTGTACTTGCATTTGGATTGTTGTCAGGATTGGGGGCTAGGGAGATGTGTGAATAAGAAAGGATGTGTGCATGTGAGCTCTTGTTCTGCTCCTTACCAGCCCTGTTACTATCCCAAAGAATTCACAGCATCCAAAGTATTTCTCATCTTCCAAAGGTTATTCGTAAATTTCTATTACTTACTAATGTTTTAAATAGTTAGATCACTATAATAAAATATAAGATCTTCAGATTGCATTCATATAGATCTCATTAGATTAATATTCAAAATTCCTTTTGTTCAGTTAGAAAACACATTCACTTGAAGGCAAAGTAGTGGCTAATTCCCTATCACTTCGTTTATCTTCCCAGCATGGTTTCTACTTCCCAAGTTATCCTATTTTTTCTTGGTAAGTTGCAGAAAGAAATCATAGGACTGTACTCATGTTTTGAATTTTCTAATAATACCTATGGTAGCCACATGGAATCTTAGAAATAAATATGATTCTGGGAGAATGGGCGGGGTTTCATAGCAGCTGTCAGCCTTGGAAGCTAAATACTGGGCCTCTGCAGGCTGCCACATCATTAGAATTAGAAATTTTCTCATGGGAAGCAAGGGGGTTGTAGTCACA
>JANHFL010002570.1:129686-146517 GCA_032468155.1 Oxyrhabdium leporinum | reverse complement strand
CCCCCATTTTCCGCCGCCAAAAAGCCCCCATTCCGAAACTTCAGCGTTTGGAATGGAGGCTTTTTGGCGAATGCTTCCCCAAGGGCCAGTGGGCTGCAGTTGCAGCTGGACAGTTTATCATTGGGGTGGGTCGTGTTTTCTGAGAAACACGTAGTGATATCTGACATATATTGACAATAATTTTCATTATTACAAAGATTCTGTTTTTTAATATGTAAGTTGTTAGATAAGTGATTGAGACAACATACAAATTGATTAGAATAAATATATAAATAAATGATGCAGGCAAAAATTTAAACATTCTGCAATTCAGCCACATTGAACTACAAATACATTGTCACATGCACTAAAATGTAACACACACACCCCGAACAGAAACAAAAATATACACAGTGCAATAAAATAAAAAGTATACATAAATAAAAGGGCATACAAGAGAAGGGGCAGAAAGACAAACTCATTCACTTAGATTCACCAAATGCATAGATTGCAACAGTCAAACATAATATAATACATAGATGGATACTCTTACTCACTTACTCTAAAACAAGGTAGTGCATACATATTCACAGTCGGAGAAAAATAATCCATAGTGATGTACAGACTGCAGCAGCAAGAGAAAAAAAGATTGGTAAGCACAGGATGATGATATATGTCAGAGTATTAAAAGGCAGAAGGCATGAGAAAGCAGAGGAAAGCAAGGCAGGGGGAGAAAGATATTCAGAAACATGGAGGCATGAGTTAAAGGAGAATATATATATAAAAAAACCAACTGCAAGCAGGGCAGGCAGTTAAAAAAAGTAAGAGATACGAAAAAGCAGAGCAAGGTGGAGAAGAAAGTAAAGATTATTGGGGCTGTGAGTACAGTTAACCAATCGACATCAAAGCTCCTTGATGATCTATCCCAGCAATGCTGCTTTGGGTAAGACCATACTGGAAAGAGACTCAAGCCTTTGTGCTTGGCATGAGGCTCCAAGTGTTAGACTTCCTCTCTTTTACATGCACAGACTATTTTTAAAAAATGCATTTCATCCCTAATATGTGATTTTTTTTAACATTTAAGCAACATGTCATGTAAAGTTTTAAATATTAAACATTTGAAATTACAGAGTAGTGATGAAGAGACATCAACCATACAGATGCATTTTATGATTAATATTAGATTACTGCTACTATTAACTTTCCCAACATTTTCAATTTTCAAAGAACAGAAACAGGCACCTCAGTTTTTACTTTTGAAGACTAACATCCTTATTATATCTATAGGAGGCCCGCAGAAATACTCTACTAAAGGATACTATGAGAGAGCAATGCATTCCAAGTTTGGTTGAATCATGGTATCAAATCTTGCAAACATATCAGTATACAAATTCAGAATTGACATGTCAGTGCCTTGAAGTTGTTGGAGCATATGTCTCTTGGATAGATTTGAGTTTAATTGCAAATGAAAGGTAATGCTCTTATTGATTCTAAATTCACTAATGAACTTACTGTGTAATAAAATTTTAGAGTAATCATCATTAAAAAAATAAGTTTTTTGTAATTGGAAAATTAGCCACTTTAAAATTAATTGTTAGCTGTCTTGCAAATACAGTGAAACCTAACTTTAAAGGGCTATTTTTGAGATTTTCTATTATTTCTGAATATCTGTTAAATATAGGAATATCTCATTGTGGCAATTCACAACACTATAATTATACCATTTATGTTATTTGCATGCTATTATACAAATAGCTTAAATTGACACAGAAAGTAAAATTTACTCTCAATTTCTGTTTTTACCCAGAAAGCAAAATTTTGGTCTTTTTTTTTAGGTTTATAAATATGCTGCTAGGTCACATGTCCATAGAAGTTTTACGAGAGGAAGCATGTGACTGCTTGTTTGAAATTGTAAATAAGGGAATGGATCCAATTGATAAAACTAAGTTGGTAGAAACTTTGTGTCAAGTTTTGCAGTCTGCTGGCCTATTTATAGTTGATCAGGTTAGTTATTTTTAGTGAAAGAAATGTTACATTACTATGATTTGTATGACTGTTTGTCTTTAGTACTTGTAAAAGTCATTTGTTTTGTTTGCTCTACTTGTAAAAGTCATTTGTTTTGTGTGCTCTACTTGTAAAAGTCATTTGTTTTGTTTGCTCTAAACTGCATTTTATGATAGCTACTCCAGTAGTTTAACTGTGCTTATGTGATAAAGCATTTCTTTTCATCAGTGATAAAGCTCCCATTATCCAGCTTCAGTGTACAATACTCTGTCTGTAGTTTCTCCACATTGTATAATTTTATAAGCTTGCCAGCTGAATAGATTTGGGTGGGGACTGTTTAAATTTCTGCATTTTCACATGCTGACATGATGTGTGTGTGTGTAAAGTATTATGTGTAAAAGAATTGGGAGTAATGTAAATCCAGGCCATAGCCACTAACATCATTATAAAATTCAATTTTTGCAAGTGGTCTTGGGAAAATAACAATAACAACAGTAACAGATTTTATTTATTGCCATTTCATCTAGTAAGTGCAACCAGTATTGCTGTCTAAGTGATCATTTGATTCCTAGTAATCTACTATAACATTATCCATCATGGAGATTTTAATTTTTACAGGGATATAATCTGTGACTCGAGTTGTTCATTTTGTTTAGACGTGTTTAATGTTTAACCTTTACAGGAAGAAGATGTAGACTTTCTAGCTAGATTCTCTAAACTGATCAATGGAATTGGGCAGGCATTGATAGCTAGCTGGTCTAAACTTGTGAAGATTGGAGATTTGAAAAATGCTCAAGATACTCTACAAGCAATTGAAGCAAAAGTGGCTCTAATGTTACAACTTTTGATTCATGAAGATGATGATATATCTTCAAATATAATAGGGTTTTGTTATGATTATCTGCACATATTGAAACAGGTAAATTTATGAAATTTATGCATTCTGAAAAGTCCATTTTTTCTTCAATCTTTTCAGCATTAATATGTGTACGTTGCTTGAGACATTTCAAAACTTGGCTTTGTTTCTTTTATTTTGTAGCTCCCTGTGCTTTCAGAACAACAAAAAGCTAATGTAGAGGTAAGAATAATGATATGCCTTTTTCAAGCTCTTTGTTTTACTAGTCAATAAAACTGCCATGGGTAGCCATTTCAGATCTGCAGTAAAACAAACATATTTTAACATTAAAATTGTAAATTAAAAAATAAAGTAATCCCCAAACTTATTTAAATTCTTAGCATATAATAACTTTTTTACCAACAAGTCATGAAATCATTATATGTTCTTTAATTTAGAGGAGGACCCATTCCCCAAAATGCAGCTGCATGCCATTTTAATAAAATGATAAAACTAGTATTTTCTTTCACTCTCCTTCCATCACCAGTTGAACACAATGACTAATGGGGGGGAAATCCTTCAGGTGATAGTTTTTAGCATTATGAGAGGAGAAGATGAAGTTTACATTGGGAGAGGGAGGGTAACATAGAAGAGAATGGTCAGAGCTAGAAGGGAGGGGAAGGTAAGTTTATTCTCAAAAAAAATATTATTTATTCGGATCTCCAAACCAGCTCAGTAAAAATATATAAATCAAATGCTAAATGGGTTATTTTGAGTTCTCTGCAGCTGAGTGTCTTGCACTTAAAATTACTATTTATTTCCTTGCGTTTATAATGGTATAGTATAAAACAGTGCACATACAGATTTCTTTAACAATATTTCATTACTTCTCTTTTGCATTATTTCTATTGAATCTTTCTCACTGATTTTATTATTTTAATAAATAGAAGCTTATATTAGATGATAATTTTATCACCGATTTATCTTTCTAGGCAATTATGCTGGCAGTAATGAAAAAATTAACATATGATGAAGAATACAACTTTGAAAATGAGGTTAGAAGTCATTCTTAAATAATTCAGTGACAATTTCAGTTCTTATGGTACCTGTTTCTTATTCCAGTTAGTTGTCTAGCTTCAGAAATGATAGTTTTGGATTAATCTGGATACTTTTCAGAGATACCCCATTATAACTTGTGCTATACGAGTCCAAAATAAAATATAACCACATTGTAGGTTCACAGTGGACTCATTAGTGCTTTTGCTCATCTTTCCCAGTGTCATTCTAGAGAGCTGAGAATGAAGGAGCATTCTTCAAAGCATTGTAGCCCTGTCCAAAATAGACTGAATATTTCAGCAAGAAGAGTAATGACGATTGCAAAACAGTGCCCCAGTGTTGTCAAATGATTCTGAAGAATGCAACAGTTAACCAAGAACATTGAATAGGGCTAAACGGTTTACATTGTATGTTTCCACTGGCAGGCAAAACTGTCTCAGTACTACATTTGATACAGTTTTGTCACTAAAAATTTTCAGAATTTCAGGACCTTGTTAAGCTAGACCAGGGGTGTTAAACTCAAGGCCCACTGGCCGGATCTGGCCCAAAGTATGCTTAAATCTGGCCCGTGGGCTGGCTGGAAATAGCAAAGGATTGACCCACGGTGCCTCTGGCAGCCAAAATAGGGTGCAGTGAGGCCATGCACTGGATGGGCTCCTGCAGCACCCTGCCGTCCAAAACGGAGGGTGCTGCAGGAGGCATCCGTCTCGTCTCTCTCTCTGTCCCCCCGACCCCTCAGGCTGGCCCGCAGAAGTACAATGCTGATCTGGCCCTCAAAGAAATTCAGTTTGACACCCCTGAGCTAGACCGACTTGTCAAATGCTTATGAAGACCAATAACAGGAATTAGAGGCAATAATATATAAAGCTTTCTTTTGGCATATGCTTGTAAGTAGCCTTGAAAACAGGATGACTTTTTCATTAGTAAGTTTCTCATAAAGTGGAAACAAAATGGAAACAACTTTGATGTAGATAATTATTTATTTTAACATTCTGATCTAAAACAAACTTTTAAATAATTTTCATAGGCATGTTTTAGAAATGAGAAGTATTTGGTCCTTTGGGTTCTTTTCTCCTTCTATTCCACACCCACCACTCCATCAACATGCATGGCACAAGAGGTCAAGTTCCTGTTCCTGCTTTAAAATAACAATAAAGAAACAGGACCAACAACAATCATTTTGGTGTAGTGGTTAAAGGTACCAGGCTAGAAACCAGGCGACCATGAGTCATTTTCTGCCTTGGGCACAAGGCAAGAACAAATCACATTCAAAAATGTGGTCAATAAAAGTATGTTGTTTTGTCCACCTAATCATCAGGAATCAAGAGTAAGACAAAAGGTAGTAAGAGAGAGTGATAATAATAAAGGCATTTATGTGGTTGCAATCTAGCAGGACTACATTCACAGATAATAAGATTACAGGCAACAAGGATGATGGATCTACTAATGTTTGTTAATCATCTAGCAAGAAATACCTTGTAATATCAAAATGCTAGTATATTATGGAATTAATCTGTTCATACTATCTATGTTGACAGGGTGAAGATGAAGCCATGTTTGTAGAATATCGGAAACAGTTAAAACTGTTGTTGGATAGACTTGCACAAGTCTCACCTGAATTACTATTGGTTTCTGTTCGCAGAGTTTTTAACACTACATTGCAGTAAGTTTCAAATGAATTTCTGATAGAAGTTTTCATATCTAGTAATTAGGTAAATGCTTCTTTCTTTTTAGTGACAATTTCCATTGATACTTAAGACCTGCTTTCCAGTTGGCTGATTGGTAATGACTACATTTTAGTAGCCAAAATCTGATTACTGGAACTATAAGGATTTCATAAGAGGTTTTTGCTATGTAGGTTCCTTTGTTAATTGTTAATACATTTGCAAGTCTATTAGTTTCATTAACTTGAGGGGAAAAAACTTGTTAAAGGCAGTACCTTTCTCCTACTGTGTCTCCATTGTGTTCTCCTGGAAGAAGGAAAAAGAAGTGCTTTGCTAGTAAATTGGAAATAATTAAGTGGTATCAGCTTCAAAAACACTTGGCAATTTAAAAACACAAGCACAGAATTTTAATGTGGGGGAAAGAGGATTGCATACAACAAACAGGAAGAATTTATTTCATTATAATATTATAATGCCAAATTAGGTTTCTTCTTGTTCACAAGAAAAATACTTGAATAATCTTCCCTCTTTTAGGGTTCATATTCTCTAGTGCAGGGGTCACCAGCCTTTCGGACCTCAGGGACCACTAAATTCATAATTTTAAATCCCACGGACCACTAATATGAATCCAGTGTGCTGCTCGCTGAAGCTCCTGGACTCCCAGTGACGGCATGGGGATCTTCAGGCACTTAGCCTGGCCGCCTGTTTCTGCAACCTTAAACACTCAAAGAGCCATTTGGACCTGTTTCCCACAGAAAACAAAACACCGGGATCTCTCCCCTCTCCCTCCCCCCTCTATCTCTCTGTATCTCTCTTTCTCTTTCTCTTTCTCTTTCTCTCTCTCTCATCTCTCTGTATCTCTCTTTCTCATCTCTCTATATCTGTCTCTATCTCTCTCTGTCTCTGTATCTCTCTTTCTCTCATCTCTCTGTATGTCTCTCGCTCTCATCTCTCTCATTCTGATTCTCCGGTGCTTTCTGGGTCTTGCAGTGCTTCTTCGGCCTTTGTTGGTGCTGGACACACCTCAGCCGCTGGGGGAGATGCGTGACTTGCTCTCAACCCTGAGACACTGGCTGGGCTGGTTACGGCTGATGCTCCGCGTTGTAATGGGCTCCAGGAGGAGGAGGGGACGCTGCCTCCCCATTGTGAAGTGCGCTAAATTTAACTGCGCTGCAAGAGCAGCGGGCAGGCCATGGAGGTGCCAACAGCAGTGGCAGAGAGAAACGGCCGGCCCGGTACAGTGTCTCGGGGCTGAGAGGAAGTTGCGCATCTCCCCGAGTGGCCAAGGTGCGTGCAGCACCAACAAGGGCCGGAAGAAACGCCCGTGAGACCCAACAAGAGATGAAGCTTCGCTCCCCCTCTGGAATAAGGAGCGAGTCTCCATCCCCCTCCCTTACCTTCTCAGGCCAGGCAAGGAATGACTGTGAGGGGAGGGCAAGGGGCGGGGCCAGCCAGTGGTGGGTTCAGCTGACAGGAAACCACAGCAGGGGGATGAAAGAGCCGCAGGTTGCCAATAGCCATTGCTTCGACCCGCCTGCGTCAACCCCCCCCCCCTCGTTGCCGCAACAGCACCATTACGTTTCGGCCAGCGAATGCTGTGCATCACCTGTAAAGTTGCAAGTTGCATATACCTCCCTCTGCGGTGGAGATTTCCAGTCCCACAACGAGCTGCCTGGCCGGTCCCATATTCCAAAGCTCTAGTCACAGGACTGGCCCATTGGTCATCCCAGAGCAGCTCCTCCACCCAGGTACGCTGCAGACCACCAAAATTTTCTCGTGGACCACCAGTTGGTGACCTCTGCTGTAGTGCATATTATAGTAAAAGTATATAGAGCTTATACCAAATGAATCAATTAAATTTCAAATTTTATCCATTATCACCATAAACAAAGACTGGTGACTTGGAGAAAGTTTGCCCAGAAGATGAAGAGAGGTTTGGAAAGGCTGATGTAGTTGATAATCCCAGAAATTAATTGTTATTGCTTAATTTATCTGTTGATGAAACATTCATGTTTTAATAGGTATCTTTAATTCAGCTGAATTCAAATAAATTATAAAATAATTTCATATTTGTTAATTTGTTTTCTATCTATTGTTTCTTATAGGAATTGGCAAACCAAACCATTTATGGAAGTAGAAGTAGCAATAAGATTGTTATACATGTTAGCTGAAGCTCTTCCAGTATCTCATAGTGCTCACTTTACAGGTGATACAAAAGCTAGTGCTCTGCAAGACATGATGCGGACCGTAAGTATGAATTAAAATTGGTGTAATTTGTTACAATTTTTATATCAACAAAATTGACTCAGTCATTTTTGTTTTCCTTTTCTCTTTAGTTGGTTACATCAGGTATTAGCACTTACCAGCACACATCAGTAACTCTGGAATTCTTTGAGACAGTGGTCAGATATGAAAAATTTTTCTCTCTAGAACCTCAGCATATTCCGAATGTTTTAGTAAGTTCATACTAGATAGCTTTTTATTTATGAAATTGTCCATAATATCGTATCTCTCTTTTGAAATAATATTGAATAATATTGGATCCCTTTTACTAATCAATTTGCCTCTTTTGGTTTGTTAGAAATTCTAATGGCTAAATTGTTCCCTTTTAATTGCAGATAGCATTCTTGGATCACAGAGGTCTTCGCCATACTAATCCAAAAGTACGAAGCAGAATAGCATACCTTTTTTCCAGATTTGTCAAATCCCTCAAGTAAGCTTAATGACAAGTCATTTAATAAACATGAATATTCTAAATAGAATATGATGGGTTTGGTACATAAAGGAGACTGTTAAATACACTCAGAAGGATGTTTTTCCAGCGCAAATAATAGAAGCATATCTTAATTTTTAAGGTTGATTTTTATTTCCAAAGACCAAAATCATTAATTTATAATTTATCTTTCTCTTCAATTATAAGTTATTCTAAAATCTACACATACTATAGTGATGTAGTTCTAAATCACGATTTTCTTATCTCCACATTAATAAAAATCTAATGTGGTATGATGATTAGTTCATTCAATAAATACTGGGTCTATCTCTTTTGCTCCGCCATTGGAGTACAAGATAGATTTGCATAATTGATGCTGTAACTTCTAACTGATAAACTTTAATATAGGGGTATTGTTGAATTTTAATATTGGAGCTATTTAACATATTTGTAAGTGTGTAATGTGGTTTACATTCTTATGCTTTAGTAAACAAATGAACCCTTTTATTGAAGATGTATTGAACAGAATACAAGACCTGCTAGAGCTTTCTCCACCTGTAAGTATTCTGTATTAACTTTAATGAAGACTGCAGACTTGTGGATTGCTAATGGAGAGGGAGAGCTTAGTTTACTGAATTGCCACTTAAGTGTTGGAGGATAGCTAAAGGAATTTATGAATTATAGTGGATTTTTTTACTAAAAACTCAAGGTGGCAGATCTCCCCTTGTATTATCTCCATAATACAGCCTATTGGTTGAACTAACAGAATGTGGTTGTCTTGTAATCATCTGATGAGCTCTGTAAATTACGAATGGATTTGAAACTGGATCTCCCTCCCTCAAGCCCATTGCCTTAATCTCTGTTTTCATATTGGGTTCTAATATATACATATATTTGATTTATAAGTTCATCAGGTAAGAACATTATCTCTGATTAGCCACATATCATATGTTTGATTTGTTCTTTCAATTATCATAGAATATGTCATGTCTTCTACTTCATCTGAAGTGGGCCTGGTGGTCCTGGATCCAGGCTTAAATATTTAGCTTATGTTTTATAAAAAATAGGAGATACCCACAAGTTCAATTGGTATCTTAGTTTAGTCTGTCTTAAGATAAAGATAAGATGAAAATAAGTGGAGATTGTCTTGACTTTTCTGGAGTAACACATTAAATGCTCCTGATTCTTAAAAGCAGTAGATGACTCCTTCAAGTAATCTCTAGAAAGTAAAATATAAGAAATGCTAAAATATGAATGTGGTTTATTTGTACAATAATTGGATGACTGGTTTAAGATGTCTGAAAACTGTGCCTTGACAGTTGGGAGAATGCTGTTATTCCCTTGCACAAAAAGAGAAAGATAGGAAATAGAATGCAAAAACTCATAGAGATAGTTTCATCATATTTTTTTAACTTTAGGAGGTCATGGAGAAATTTAGCCATTTGATAGATTCCATGTTATTGTATTTCTTATTTAAAGAAAGTTGAAAGTGAATAGGGTTGAACAGTAGAGAGATTTGTATAGGTATATAGTTTAAAGTGTGTTGTTGAATATAAGAACAGTTTATCGTGGAAAAAGCCTTGTTTGAAAATAGATGCAATACTTAACAAATGGTTCAACACTAATCAGCAGAAAGCAAGGATGTGTGATGTCTTCCTTGCTTAATATATTTATAGAGAAATGCATGAAGAATGATTGTGGTGACAGTAGAGCTGTGTTGGTTAGGGTTGCAAGTGTATGTGTACTGTTAAGAGTGGTGCAAGTTATACATCAATGGGAAAAATGAAGGCAGTATGAATTTGAATATTTTGTTAGAATATTAATTAAATGGGAAAATGGATGGAAAAGAAGATTGCTTTGTAGTCTTCTCTGAATGATTGTTGAAATAAACCAAAATGACTTTGTATAAGGATATCCTTCTGCCTATGGTATTACATGCCCGTAAAATTTGGATATGTCAAACATAAAAGTAAATTAAATGTAGTGGAAATGTTTATTGATAAAAAAAGAATACATAGTACTGAATGAAGATAGATGCATCTAGTATAAAAACAGTATTTTCAGGTGTGTATATAAAGTGAATAAGAAGGATCAAACTTCAAAAGAAACATAAAAAGTTAGTAATGTGGGGTGGATTACTCTATAAATCAGATAATAAATAAAAAATGGGTCAAGGAAAAGATCAAGGAAGATGTAGATCAGGGGTGTCAAACTTGATTTCATTGAGGGCCGCATTAGGGTTGTGTTTGACCTTGAGGGGCCAGGGTGGGAGTGGCCAGGGTGGGCATGGCCAGCTTGACGTCACTTGTGTGATCAAATGCCACTTTTGCTAACAGTTTTGCTAACACACTACCAGCGAAAACAGAGCCCAGGGGGGCGACACACGGCCCTCACAAGCTCCGTTTTCGCTGGCAGAGGCACTGTGGGCCAGTCCTTTGGTGTTTCCACAGCGATCTAGTGGGCCAGATCTAAACACCCCATGGGCCGGATCTGGCCTGCAGGTCTTCAGTTTGACATCCCTGATGTAGATGGATGAAATCGGTAAAATTCTCAGTAAGACTGGGAGAAGTTTAAAGAACAAAAACAATATTTGAAACAGTGTTTGGTCAGGGTGAAACCAAGTATGATTTGCAAGGACAAAAAGATGTAGAAGGTAATGGTGAATGGTACAGCTATAAACATTTATGTCTCTGTGTATGCACATGTGTGACTTTGAGCCAGTGTTGATTTCTGATGACTGTCTGGACAAATCCCTGCAGTTTCCTTGATAAGGTTTTCAGAAGTGATTTGTTCCTGCCTTCTTCCTAAGGATTGGCTCAAGGTCACTTAAACAACTGTTAAATCTTCCATTTTGAACCTATTGCATCAAGATTTCTTTATTTATTTTCTAATAGCAGTGACTGGGTGGTGTATAAAAATTAAAGTCATCATAATACCACATAACAATATAGACCTATGACACCCTGGTTAATCCCCCAAAGAAAAAAGCCACAACAGAGCTCACCTAATTGCTTACCCAAATGCATGGGTAACAGTTGAAACTTCAGAGGCTTATATAAGGCTAACAGGGTTGGGATCATCCAAATCCTGGGTAGGTGCTGTTCCACAAATCAGGCACATCCACAGAGAATACATGACTCCTGCAAGAATCAACTAACAAGGTGGCATTGTTTGATGGCGAAGACCCCTGTTAGATTTGATGGAGCAGGCAGAAACAATGGGGGTAAGAGACAAATAGCCTGGTCCCATGCACATCTAGCTCAATGAGCAGCAGTGATATATGAAAGTATTGAGAGACATTAAAACTGGTCTCAATTTTATAGGATTATAGCCCCAATCCATAGTACATCAATGGAATATTGAAATGTAATATTTATATAATAAACTTACTATAATTAGACTATGCAGTTGGAAGGGAGCATTTTCAAAGAAACCATAGCTGTACTGGTGAACAATCATACAGCATTTGGGGCAAGATGTTTTAGGATGTTCTGTGCAATTTAGATTGCTTTGGGATTTTGTTATAAAACTTGGGGAGACTGTAGAACTCAGCAAGCAGAATAATGAGAAAATTACTCTAATTCTAGGAGAAAATATTTAATGTTGAACAGCAGACTCTTCTCTTTTTCTTGGTTCCAGGAGAATGGTTACCAGACTTTATTAACCAGTGATGATCAACTCTTTATTTATGAGACTGCAGGAGTATTAATTGTGAACAGTGAATACTCTACGGAACGCAAGCAGGCTTTAATGAGGAACCTCTTGACTCCTCTAATGGAGAGATTCAAAGTGCTGCTAGAAAAGCTTGTGATGGCACAAGATGAAGACAGACAGATGGCATTAGCTGATTGCCTAAATCATGCTGTAGGCTTTGCAAGGTAGGATTTGTGGAGCCTATTTGAATTATATTCAAAAGCATTGTAGTTGTCAGCATAAAAATATCAAGTTAGAACTGGACTTCTTTTTACATTTAGTTAATTGTTATTTCAGCTCTTCCCTTCAAGGTGTTCTACCTACACTTAGCTTGGACAACCTCTGCAGAAAGATATGATAGATGCTAGTGAAAGCCACTGAGTAGTCCAGGAGAATCAAGGCGGCTACTGTCCTCCATCAATCTTCTGATAAAAATCATCTATTGGGGTTAACATGGCAGTGCTCAAATCCAGCTAAAATGGAACTAGGAAATCTATTTCTTCCAGAAGTGTCTGGTTCTAAACAGCCATGACACACTTACATCTCTTGTCCAGGAAGAGTATGTTGGCTATAATCATAATGATAAAATAAGGCTATAATTGTTCAGCTCTTCTGAATCCAAAGAAATTTTACTACATCTTGTTCAGAAAAAATTATATACTCCTGGACCAAGCAGAGTACCTCTTTGCTGCTACTGTATATGAAATATACCATTGGGGTAAAGGAGAAGAGAATCCAACTTATCATTTCAAATAATTCATCCTAGGAAACTGTTTTATATGGCATACCAAAACCATAGTGTAATATATATATATATATATATTTATTTGCATAGCCGTACTAGTAAAGCTTTCAGCAACAAGCAGACAGTCAAACAATGCGGATGCTCAGAAGTGTATCTGGACTGCTTACAAACATTTCTACCGGCTCTCAGCTGCCCCTTGCAGAAGGAAGTTCTTAGAAGTGGTGTACGCACGTTTCTTCACCGAATGATTATTTGTTTAGAGGAAGAAGTTCTCCCATTCATTCCTTCAGCCTCTGAACATATGCTCAAGGATTGTGAAGCAAAAGATCTTCAAGAATTTATTCCCCTCATAAACCAGATCACAGCAAAGTTTAAGGTAAGAGTCTATCTTAAATGTCTCGGTCTTTTTGTTTCTACTGATCATTTCAAATTTAATAAAATAGCTGCTCTGAGGAAAACCCATTTTAATAAACGGCTATTATGTTGGTTGCAGCTAGTTATAAAATATGTTTTTCATATAATAATCCTAAAAGAAAAATTGCTAAAAGTTAGAATGCAAGGCACATATGGCACTGACCTTCATATATTATCAAAATACAAAGCTTCTATTCTGAATCCACCATTTGTTGCTGTTGAGACTAAATGAGAAACAAATAGTAAGCTCATCAGTATTTAGAAACGCCTCCACATTGAAGACTGAAACCCACTGCAAACCATGATGTTAGTGTCCAAACCAATGTTTCCAGCTTTGCCTGGTTATAATAATAAACTGTTAATGCATAAATAGGAAATGATTGAAGAGTACAAATACAAGCCATGAAGTTGCAGCTGAACTTAATTTTATGGAGCAGTGACAGACTGTTTTTATAACTTTTTCCATTTTTATTATTGTAGTATGTATTTTCTCATCATAAACTTAATTAGACATATTTTTCATATTTATAGACCCAGGTCTCCCCATTTCTCCAGCAAATGTTTATGCCATTACTGCATGCTATTTTTGAAGTATTGCACCAACCTGCTGAAGATAATGACCAATCTGCTGCGTTAGAAAAGCAAATGTTGCGGAGGAGTTACTTTGCCTTCCTACAAACAGTCACTGGCAGTGGAATGAGTGAAGTCATAGCAAATCAGGGTAAGATAAGAGCCCGTTTTCAAACAGATACTTTAATCGTAATAAAACCAGAAAACTGGGGATGAGGAATGCCGTACTCGTCAATTTTCTTCATTAGGAGGCACATTTTGTGAATGGCAGCTTCCTCAAAATATATGTATTTACATTTATGGCATTTTGTATTGCTCGATTGCAAATTAATTTTTCTACTATAAATCATATCTCCTTTTCTGAATAGACTTTGGGGGTTGTTATTTTTTTGTATTAACATGCAGAAAGAAAAGAGTGGTAGAAAAAGAATATTTAAAAACTGAATATGTGTGTAAACATATGCGTGTATGCATATACACACACATTACACGTGTGTGTGTGTGTACATTTTTAAGAATGCTATTTAACATTGTTGCTGTGGAATAGTGTTAATCCATTAAGATCAGAAAGCCAGTTCCCAGGCAAAGAGCAGTCCAAAACTGCAAATCCAGAGTGAAGTTGTTTCCATCATAAAAGATATATTATAAAACTTTATATCCATATCACCTACATAATTCTTTATATATTGATAACATTCCAAATTTGAAGAATATAATCAAAATTATTTTAACATATTTAAATTGTATTACTTTTCCTAAAACAGTATTAACATATTTTTCATGTTACACAGTGGCTAGTCCTGCTGTTTTAGTTTTTTATCCTCTCCTTACTTTACACTTGTTACACATGAAGATGATAACCACTCCTTTTCAAATATTCATTGAAGTGTGCAATGAACAAAAAAAATGCATTGAATTAACATCATCTTAAAATAATAAGGTAAAGGTAAAGGAGTCTGTAGATTTTGCTCTACTGATGTTGCCAACTATAGGGGGATAGTGATCGTCTCCATTTCAAGGCCATTGAGCCAGTGCTATCCAAAGACATTTCTGTGGTCATGTATCTAGCATGACATCAGGGAGCGCTATTACCTTCCAACTGAAGTGGTACCTATTTATCTACTCACATTTGCATGCTTTCAAACTGTTAGGTAGATTTACCTGCAGTTTTCAAATCAGAATTATCCCAAAATGTAAGTTTATTATTTGAATAAGGCTGAAAATTAGGATTTTTAATTCTGGAAGCACAGTATGATTAAAAGAAAACCAAGCCTTGGATGATACAATGAATAAATTAGAACAATATTGAACTGAACTATTTAATAATGTAGATGCAGTTTTTACATTTACTTTTGTATGATCTTGAAGGAGGGACATTTGGCATCCATTTATGTGTAGAAAACATCTCTGTCTTTGTAAATATTTTTTTTTGATTCAGAAGAATTAATTACATATTATTAAATTATACTGTTTCACTTGCTTCTAGGTGCAGAGAATGTAGAGCATGTACTGTTTACAATCATCCAAGGAGCAGTTGACTATCCTGATCCTATTGCTCAGAAAACTTGCTTTATCATTCTTTCAAAATTGGTGGAACTTTGGGGTAAGCCTCCATTCATATTTTCATATTTAAACTGAATGCATTTTTACTGTGTGCATTCAAATCAGCATATTCAAAGTATGCTTATAGTAGGTTGATATAATCATGCACTATTACATGCCTATTTACTAAATTGTGGATGAACAAATTGATAAGAACACTCATATTTTTTAGGAGGCAAAGATGGACCTGTGGGTTTTGCTGACTTTGTCTATAAACATATTGTTCCTGCATGTTTCTTAGCACCTTTGAAACAAACATTTGACTTAGCAGATGCACAGACAGTATTGGTAGGTATTCTATCTTCTGATTTTATTGAGAAATTGCTGAATGTGTCTGTGCTATTTACTGGAGTTTATTTATCTGGAGTTAAATATGGCGATCAATTTTCATGACCTCTGAATTCTGCCCAAATGCAAAAGCTTAAAGAGTTATCTCAAAGTATTTTAGGTTTCCATATATTTTGTTTACGAGGTATATTCACAACTACTTAATAGCATTAAAATACTCTATGACACATGGGCAGGACTTCTGCTGAATTTCAAACTGCCAAGTTTTGGATCCGGATCTCAACAGTGGTTCTTTGTAGACTAAACCCTGCTCAAAAAACATTGGGTTTTAAATTCAAATGATATTCCTGATACATGGAAATTAATTTCCACTTCAAAGCATGGCTTCAAAGACTAGAAAACCCTTTGTCTGGAAGACTTTATAATCTGATGGTAGAATTTCCATTTGAATAGGTGAAACAGATGGCTGTCATAGAAATACATATAGGGTTGTTAAATAGCTTAGATCTTTTAAAGTTGAACACATTTTTTTCACATAATTTGTACTAGTCCCCTAAAACTTAAATTAGAAACATTTAAACTATAATGTTTAAATATTTGAATTGAAATCCCTTTGTTTTGTTCTAACAGGCTTTATCAGAATGTGCAGTGACATTAAAAACAATTCATCTTAAAAGGGTAAGGATCCTGAAAATAATATTTTATTTGAAACTTGTCTTACTCGGGAATTTTGGATTATTTATTTTGACAGTTTTCTCTCCATGTTAATTTTCCATTTTGTACTGGCAATAGCACCATCAGAAATCCATATAGAAAACTGAAATTGTACTTCCTCAATGTAACTTTTTGAAATAAATTACTCATACTCAGTGCCTGTTTGTTTAAGCTTAATTTGCATAATGACTGATTGCAGGACTAGTGAATTTTCTTTATCATGTCAGAATTGCTGAATGGTAGCATATATTTCAGTCACCATGTTCAACATATATACCTATATATATTAAAAAAACCAATCAGGTATTGTCAATCCTCTCTATTACGTTTAGCAAATATACATTTCTTCATATTAAATTTATAATTCGATTATACCATCGTTCAAATTTTATTTTTTCTACATTGTTATCTATTCCCCTTCTAATCCCATCTCTCTATTTCTTTTTTTTAATTGTGTCCCTGCTACCTTAAACCAATTCTTTTTTAACCATCATCTCTTAACCGCCTTAAAGTCTTAATTATTCGTTTCTTAGCTTGTCTTCCATATTTTTCTC
>JANHFL010002570.1:78961-94899 GCA_032468155.1 Oxyrhabdium leporinum | reverse complement strand
ATCCGGAGCTCTGTTATCAGTTGCAGATGCCTTCCAGAAAGCCCTCTGCAGCCGATAAGAGAGCTATGGATTGATCCGGAGCTCTGTTATCAGTTGCAGATGCCTTCCAGAAAGCCCTCTGCAGCCGATAAGAGAGCTATGGATTGATCCAGAGCTCTGTTATCGGCTGCAGTTGCCTTCCGGCAGGCATCTGAAGACAAAATGGAGGCCAGGGCGATGCATGTGAGTGGCGGCAAGCGACTGCAGAAGAGAGGCCAGCAGCAGGCTCCTGGGCGGGGCTGTCGGTGCCACCACCACGAGGTGAGTCAAAAATTAGAACCCTCCAAAAAGAAGGCCTAGCCATTTTTTCGGGGGGTCAAAAGAAAATAAGACCCAGCCTTCTTTTTGGAGAAACACGGTAGCATAAAATATTGAACTAATATTCAGCAAAACTGCTGCATGTGTCTACTGGAATTTCTCCACATGTTTTTTTATTGCCTAATTAAAGCCACATATCATTTGAACAAGACTTTTTAAATAATACTAGTAAGTTTGTTTGTAAACACACACACACACAAAAATTTCCAATTGGATCCAAAATAATGTTATTCAAGAATGTTACATTTAAAAATGTGATATTTTGTAAACAAAATTATAAACCAATGTTCATTTACTTTGTGTTTGTCTTCTCTTTTCTGTGAACAGATATCAAAATCTGGCAGCAACAGAAGTGGATGACATTTCAGACATACACTCAAAACTGTTACTGGTAAAAATTTATATTACAATATTCGAACACGCAATAAAGTTTCTTTCAAATTATAAGAATAGTGAAATTTACTTGCAATTTTTTTTTTAATTTCTAATAAGTAAAATAAGTTTACATACATTTGTATTTTTCTTTCTGAGAGCAATAATATTGTTTATAGCACTTATGCAAATTTCAAATATATAATTTGCCATGTATGAAATACTACCCATACAGGTGGATTGTAATTTTATAAATAAATTTTAAAAATGTGAAATAGCTCTTGATGTCAAATGAATTCTCATATTTATAAATATTGAATCAGTAGAATCTATTAAACTATTACTGGTATGTAGAATCATTCAGTTAGCATTATCTAGTGTTGCTAGTATTACATAAGATGGTTTAATATATATATCATCATTTTTTGAAATTATTTTTTTCCAACTCCTTTTTTAGGCTTATAACTTATTGCATACTTACAATATCTGAAACTATATTGACTCTCAAAGCTCATACAGATTGCCCTACATGTATTTGTAGTGACCAAATATAAATGTACATATTTACAACACGTAGTAGATACATATTCTTAGATACCATGGAAATTTTTTTCCAGTGAAATTATTTTTGAAACATTTTTAATTCTACAATAAGTTTGATTTTTACAAGATACAGTTGTGCTGCTGACCTTTGGCAATAGTACTATTTTCTGCTTTTTCTAATTCCTGGGATTTCTTGGTGTAAATGTTGCAAATTATAGTTTTTATTAAGTTATAAATGAACCATATTTTTATATATATATATTGTTACATTTGTTGTATTTTTGTAGCTTTCTGGTTCTCAGGGAACAATAGAAACCAGTCTTCAGGATATCAAAAACAAACTTTGTCCTAATGGTTTACTATCTGACAGCTGGACCAACCAAGATGGTACACATAGAAAAGATAGAAAGTAAGTAGAATTCACATTTTAATCGGTTATTTAACTTTTAAATCCTGGGGTGAATCATTGTTTAGAACATAGTTGGGCTTTCAATTAGAAGCCAAAATGGGGCTTTGGAATGTACAAGGAGACACGTTTGAAGCTTCTTAAAGGAGTTGTAGCTTTTCCTGGGATTGCTTAGGTATCTTGAATAGTTGCTGGATGTTTCTTGGAAAAGAAATGCTTTGTTTAAATTGCAGAAAGTGCCAATTTCATATCCCGGGAACTTAAAGTCATTGTTTGCCTTCGAATTAAAAGCACTGCACAACAACATTATCTTTATATTTTTATTTTATTCTGTTTTCTTCTAGCCCGGAAAAGTTGCAAGTCCTACTGACTTCCATAACAGATATTTATTATCAATTCAAAAAAGACAAAGCAGAAAGAAGTAAGTGGTTTTAAACAATTTTTGTTTTTGTTTTAGCTTCAGTTAATTACAAAACATCCTTAAATTCCTGGATTGACTTGGTGGGGCAAAAATTTTGAAAGCAAAGAGAATTTTTTTCTCTTTAGTAGAAGAAGTGCAGTTCCAATAAAGAACGCTATTGAGAATACCATTTTGTCAGGAAAACAAACAATTGCCATGGAATATATAAACTCAGAGTTTTCAATTGAAATAGTATACAAGACTAGATTCAAATAATCATATTTGAGGCACATTAAGGGGAGACCCAGTCTCTTGCGAAGTCCATTATGCTGGGAAAAGTAGAAACAAAGAGAAGAGGAGAATCACCAGCAAAATGGGTGAATTAGATTATAATAGCAGTGAATGTACCATTGCGATCCCTAAAAATCCAAATTGAGGACAGATCATCCTGGAAAAGTCTGTAGACACGAAGAGTTGACCCCAACTTGCTGGCACTTAATCAGTATATTAGGAAGGGGAATTTAATTATGTAAAATAATTTTTTGGCCATCCAATCTGATTTAAATGGTTCCTTCTTTAGGACTTCCTTATAACGAAGAACAAATTCACAAATTTGATAAGTAAGTCCATTTATTTTATAAGAATTTTATATTTGTAGTGTACTGTACTTTCTTTGTTTCTTGTCTTCAACAATATAATTGGAATAAGTTCTGTGAAGCTAGGGATGAAGTAACAAATGGCTGCCTTTGCTCTGTGTAATATTCCTTTACTCAACAGCCTTTTGGACTGTCCATATAGAAAATAAAACATATATAAGCAACATGCATGTCTATTGATGTATGCAGATATTAGAATGAGTCCTCTGTATTTTACAAATCTAGGCCTCATAATTTTAGAATGAGTCCTCTGTATTTTACAAATCTAGGCCTCATAATTACAGAGTTTTAGAAAGGGTGATGGGGAAAAATACAAATCAGTCACTGAGGAAAAAGCTGGCTGTTCTGCAATTCTGAAGGTTTAGAAGTCTTCATATACATCAAGATTTATTAAATGATAAATTATTAATAAACTTAAACACAATGGTTAAAAATTCTTTAGCTGGAGAATAGTAATGTTCTAAAGCATCCAACCAAACAGGAAAATAATTAAAATGTTATTTAAATCTTTTTGTTTATTTGCATTTTAGAGCATGCATATCCTTTTTCATGTATTAATTTTTACTTTATGTATAATTGAGAAGGGCACAATCTATCTGTCTTGAAAGTTACAGTAGTTCACACTAAGGCAATTTATAGCCAACCCATTATGATGAGTCCATTCAAAATAAAGCAGTGCATTAATTTGAATTATCATGGAAAGAACATACTAAAATATGTTACTTGACCACATTGACCTAATGTATTCTTTATATATACATGACGGCGAATTGCTGAATGTTTCCTCTTTCCTGAACTTTAGCTACATGCCTGTTCTATGGGTTTTTAAATTCTCAAATAAATTGGGAAAATTAGTATCTTAAAGCATTCTGATTCTTATTTCTGGGTATTACAGGCAAAAACTATTTTTGCATGCCACAAAAGCTATGACTCTGTTCAAGGAAGAATGTGTCAACAAATATGAAACCTTCTTAGACAAGGCAGAGGATTGGATAAGGCAAGTTCCTTTTTTTTTTGGAAAAACATTTAACAGTACTGTACTGTATTATAGCAGCACATATCAACAAAAGTTATACAATACTTCCATATAAATTGTATTTCTTTCCAGAAAGATGCTTCTTCTAAGGAAACAGTTACTAGCTCTTAGAAAACTATGCTTTGATATTGAAGAAGAAGTGTCCAAATATCAGGACTATGTAAATGAGGTGATGTTCTTAATTATTCTAAATTAATAATAGCCTTTTGCACTACATCTTCAAGTTTTTATTGTATGCATTACAGACTCCAGTACTGACTTGGTAATTTTGACTCATCTTCTATTACAAGAAATATTAAAGCAAAGAAACATTTAGCAATATTTTAATATGGAAAAATATCAAATCATTACTACACTGCATTTCCATAATGCAATTGGGAAATGAACAATTTGCTTGGAGACCCCAGTAACATGAATGGGATCAATACTTGTATTAATAGGCTATGTAAAACAATAGAAATAGTCAATGATAAGTATCCAGTGATATCACCAGGGTGGAATTCTTTTGTATCCTTCAAATCCATTGATTATTAATGGGAAACAAATATTTGTAATAAGGTGGGTTTGTCATTTACATGGATTTATGCATTCATTGCAGTTAGATGAAACATTGCCCCATAAGATGTTTGCTGCTTCCAGTGGGATCAAACATACATTTAATCCAGTTTATCCAAGTTCAAACACGTTGGTGGAAATGACTCTTGGGTAAGAATTTTTATTTGAACAAATAGGAAACTTTTATATGCTTTCTTCATAATTATAATTCTGCTAAAACTTAAACTGATTGATCTTGCCAGTTTCAGATATTCTATGTCAGGAAAGTCTGTTCTCTAACTTAACTTGTGATCTGTTATTACCTGACTTGCGACCAGTTACCTCAGGCATCAGTTATTTCTACTCGCCCAATCCAGTCTGGCAGGTGGTGGGGACTAGGAGGTGCGCCTTTTTTGCCTGTGTTCTGGAACATTCTCCCTTCAGAAATTAGTATAGCCCTGATCCTGTTTCTCTTTCATAAGGCCTGGAAGACCTGGTTATGTTCCTGCCATGGGCCCAAGTATGTTAAGGGCCCTCTTTCCTGGTTGTATTAACATCTATAGTTATAATTTTTTCTCAGCTGCTATATATATATATATATTTGTATTGTGTTTGTACTTGGTTTTTAATTGATTGTTCACTCAGAGTCACTCTTGTTTGAGATAGGTGATAATAGAAATTGAATGAATAAACAAACAAACAGATATTATAGTTGCCAGATTAATTTGCACTGCAGAAAGAGAGGTGGGTCTGACTTTAGATATCTGGGAGGAAGGAGGGGCATTGCCTAGCAATTTATAGAGAATTGCATGTATCTTCTCTGTTCTCCGCTATCATCTTGCAGGAAAACAAAATTATTAAATAGTTATCTAGCATATCCATTGTAATAATAACATTCAGATGAATAAGGATAATGGTTAAAATTTTATGGTTTTCCAAAAAAAAAAAAATCACCATTGTACATTGGCATTTATTTTTTTCATATCTATTTTTCCTAAGACACTTCTACAATGTTCAGTGAATAATACCAGAAACATTCCACAATTATTTTAACATGGTTCTATTTATTAATTTATCTGTTTATAGTATGAAGAAACTGAAAGAAGAAATGGAGGGTGTTGTTAAAGAACTAGCTGAAAATAATCATCTTTTAGAAAGGTCAGTTATCCATACTATGCTGTAGCATATATCCAGAGAACTGTGAAGTCAGATTTCAAGGGAATTATCTTGATGGAATGCAAACCACAAGGGGAGGGAGTTGGATGAGAAATAAGGCTGCTGGAAAAGACAAAGATATTTGGAGTTTCCCCACATGCTTGAATAAATGTTTGTATTTCTGCATAATATTCAGAGTAGTATTCTTCTACAAGTAGCTCAAGAGATATGCAAAGAAACAGTGTGTTAAATAGAGTGAGCATGTAGCCCCAGGATAGACAACTACAGGTTTGGTACCAGCAGTTTTTTGGTGGGGCAGGGGGGGAAGGAGGCTGCACTCATGTTAGGCACAAAAATAGGAAGAAAAATAGTTTGTAAATCATCAGATTTCATAGACGTATCCAAGTAGTTTTTCTTTTTTATTATTACTATTTTTTTTATTTTTAATATAACAATTCCATCTTCAGTTGAACAGTGTGTTGTCTGGGTACAAGTATCTTTGTTGAATAGTAATCAAAATTTGCAACATCATTCATTACATTGATATTGATTCTACAATATTAAAATAGTAATATTCCACATATTCTACAATATTAAAATAATAATATTCAACATATTAATCATGATATTTGCTTATCTCTTTTGACATATCTTCTTTATTTGTTGTCCTGTTTCTAATTTCCTTTTTTTGTTGTTTAACCATTGATAAAATGAATCCCATGTCATATCATATTCAGTTTGCTCTTTCTCCTTAATTGCAAGCGTTAGTCTGTTTATTTCTGCACATTCTAATATTTTCCTAATCATATTCTCATCTGTAGGTATCTCTTCACTCTTCCAGCTTTGTGCAAATACAATTCTAGCAGCAGTTAATATACGAATAACTAAATATACATTTTCCTTACTATATTTTTCAGGTAGAATCCCCAATAGAAATATTTCTGGCTTCAAATCAATATGCGGTTTTATCATTTTTTCCAACTATGTATGTATTTTTGTCCAGTATTTTTTTGCTTTTGGGCAAGTCCACCACATGACCCAGGTATCTGGTGGCATTTCCAGCATTTAGCTGACTTATCTTTAAACATCTTTGCCAACCGCACTGGCGCAAAATGCCATCTATAAAACATCTTATACAAATTTTCTTGGTATACATTTGACATTATTAATTTATAGTTCCTGTCCCACAATTTTTGCCATTTATCTAATTCAGTTATATAACCAAAGTTTTTTGCCCATACTATCATGGTTTCCTTTACTTGTTCATCTTCCAATTTAATGTATAGTAAGTAGCTGTACATTTTTTAAAATCATTTTTTCTTCTGCCCCATTAGTATCTTAATTCTTTATAAAGACCATATAGCTTGGCATCTTTCTCGTATCTAGAATGTATCTGCACTTGTGAATACCGTGTCATATCAATCCCTTGATCGCTCAATTCTTGTTTATTTTTGAGTTCTCCCTTCTCATTCAAAATATATTTATATCTAACAATATTTTCTATGTTAATGACATTTGGATGAACCAGTGCTTCCATTGTCAAAAGCCAAACTGGTATCCTCAAATAGTGTTGTTCTCTGACTTTCTCCCATACTAGCAATAATGCATTCCTAATATGCCTTTGAAAGTAACCATGTATTTTATTTTTCCCATCCACAAGAAGGCATGCCAGCCCAATTACAAATCATGTCCCTCCAAAGTCAATAGTCTTTTGTTCCTCAACACAATCCATTCTTTCACCCAAGTGAATACCACAGCCTGATAATATAATTCCCAATTCGGTAACCTGAAGCCTCCTCTATTTCTCGAATCTTGCAACATTTTAAAACTTATTCTTGCTTTTTCCCCCCTTGCCAAATATATCTTAATATTACTTTATTGAGTTCCTCAAAATATTTTTTTCCAGTTTCCAGGAATTGTTTGAAATAGATATACTAATCTTGGCAATATATTCATTTTATTGTAGTTATCCTACCTAATTTGTTGCATCAGTTTATAATAATTATCTTTCTTAATAGTTAAACATCTTGCTGTCAAATTAATCCCTAAGTATTTTACTTCCTTAGTAATCTGAATACCTGTTCTCTTCATTAACTCTTTTTTCTGCATATCTTTGATATTTTTAACTAATATCTTAGTTTTGTCTTTATTTTCAATCCTGCCATTTCACCATATTCCTCTATTTTTTTTATATTAGTTTAAGCCCTGTTCTTTGTGGATCTTCCAAAATGAAAACTAAATCATCTGCAAATGCCTGTAATTTATATTTTTCTTTTTTTATTTCTGTACCTTTTATCTCTATATCTTGTCTGATATGTCTATTTAATACTTCCAGTGTCAGTATGAATAGTAGGGGAGACAAGGGACATTCTTGCCTTGTGCCTTTTTAATATCAACCTTCTCTGTCATATCTCCATTTACCATCACCTTTGCTATTTGCTTATAATATATCGCCTTAATCATATTAGTAAATCTCTCCCCAAAATCCATGTCTTTTAACTGTGCTAACATGAATTGCCAGTTCAAATTGTCAAATGCTTTCTGTACATCTAGGAAGATCGATGCCATTTGCTTCCCTGGGTGTGCTTCGTAGTACTCCAGCGTGATTAAGATTATTCTCATATTATCTTTAATTTGTCTCTTAGGTAGAAATCCATTTTGATCTGGATGTACAAATTGGTTTAAAAATATTTTAAGTCTTTCTGTAATTATTGAAGTATATATTTTGTAATCCACATTCAATAAGGACATCGGTCTATAATTTTTTATCTATTGTAAGTCTGAGTACTCTTTTGGTATGAGTGTGATATATGCTTCTGTCCAATGACCTTTGACCTGCTGTGCTGGATGCTGCTGCTGAAGATGGTGCAGAAGTAGTTTTCTTCATTTTGTGATGCTTTAATTATAATTGTGATTAAATTGTAATCCCAGAGACGTGTGATTATAATCCACAAAAACAGAGAAATGAAACCGTTATTTATAATCCAAAGGGAAAGTGAAAATATCAATTGTAATCCAAGAATTATTAGGCTGTTAGCCTTTCATTCTTCAAAAAGTGTTCTGTTTCTCTTGTTAAATTTATAATCCACATAGGCCCACCAAATCCCAGAGTTCAACCAGCCAACTGTTGTATCTTGAAAGGGAGAATTCACAGAGCAACAAACAAAAAAGAAGGGGAGTATTTTTGTCTGTTTAGCTTCAGCTTGAGTTCCAAGAGCTACACTATTTTAAAAAGTCTCAATGTTTCACTCTCTGTCTCAGCTATCTAGCATAAACAGTGTACTGGTATAGATACTATTTAATTTAGCAGCCAACCCTTGTGTTCTTCAGTCTCTCAAGATTATGTTTTCTTTTATTTTCTCCCTTGCACCCTTCAAATTCTGCTAGCAGGTGTCACTGTTGCTCTGCTTCTCTCCCTTTTATTTTATGTTATATTATCCAGTCCAAATTTTCCAAAAGAAAGAAAGTTCTTTAAGTCCAAATTTTATAATCCCCAAAAGCTTTCCAAATTGATCAATATTATATTTCAGGTCCCCAGTCCAGCTTCCTAATTTTAAGGCTCTTTCACTCTTAAAAAATTCTTTTTTCTTCTTTCCAGTTTTAAAAATGGCTCTCCAGCTTGCTCGCCACTTTTCTTGGGAGGTGGAAGAAGAACAAATCCACCTCCTCTTTTTGGGTCCCACTCTCTCCCAGGCTAGTTTCCAGGGGACTCTTTCCTCAATAATAGTTAGAAGTTAGAAATCTCTCACCCAGATCATTCACACTGTTCCTCAATCTTTCGTGCTTTCTTCATCGGTCAACTGTCCTGACTTTGATCAGGCACTCAATGGCCATCTTTTTCTTCCTGCTGGATTGAGAGCCTTCTTTGGATCGATCAGTAAGTTTGCGAGCTTCCCGAGATCAGCGGAGTGTGCTCTCTTACTTCATCACCCCTCTGAGGTGATTTAGGTCCATCAGAACCTCCTTGCAGTTCAAATTTTGGCGTGATCCCACAGAGCCCCGGGGGATGTGTCGTATTGCCGCAACATCAGCCCTGCCCTCTCTGTCCAGGTAGTTTTCTTGATACTGGTTTGTCACTGTCTTGACACTGCCACCTTCTAGGGTATCTTTTTACTTTACTATAGCCCTGGGATTCTTTGTCTCTCATTCAAGTGTTAATCAAACTTTGCCCTATTTAACCTTTGAGCCAGGGTAGGTGCTTCCATCTACCCTAGTGAGATATCTCATACATATCAGTGCTTTGTAAACTAGAGATATATAAATCAGTCACAGTTCAATTTGAATTCAAGATTCAAAAATGGCAAGATTTGAGGCAAATAAACTATATGCTATAATGGGAAAGTTCTCTGTAGTTCTTTATATTTTTTTTATGGATGGATTTTTTTTTAGCAAATATAGCAGAAATATCGAAAGAATAGACCAGCCTCTGGGATGTCCATCAAAAAGCTTAGAGACACATTGTGCAAAATCAGCGCAGAATGGGTCAGATTCTAAATAACAACAGCAACTTTTTTGAAATATAAGATCTTACTGTGCCATTCTCTGACTAAATGCTTTTCTAGGCTACCCATTCACTGACAGTGTTAGCCTCTTTAATGACTGTTGCACAAGTTGTATGTGCAACTTTTTATTTAAAAAAAGAATTTGAGATGTACATTATTACTATGACAGATATAATACACTGACCTAAAGAAACAGTCTGTGTTTATACACAAGCGTACTATCTCAAACCAGTTCAACCTAACAACAAAACAGAGAGACATAGTAAAACGAGAATAGGATGGTTTATTTCTAAAATTGTTGAGAAGTAGGAAAAACATAAAGGGAGGATGAATAGCAAAAGAAGCGCAAGCCAAGAAAACTCAGACTTTGTACTATAAACCAATAGATTGATAAAGACAGAATAGCAATAAAATCGGATGGATTGATGGAAATATAGAATATCACCCCCCAAAAATCAAGCTTGACTTTTTATAAAGAAAACAAACCTTCCTGAATAAATTTTAGCAATTAGAGCAAACAACAAAGTGGCTACACTTCATAGGCAAGGTTTGTTGAAGTGTTAACAGTCATGGGCATTCTGCTTATGGTAAAATGGAGGTTTGTGGGAGTCATCAAACAACTTTTCCCAACATTGTTCACATGTAAACAGAATGTTTAGAATTCTTCAAAGCAAGAAACAGCAGATAATCTATCAAATGTGCACATCCTTTGCCATCTTAAAAACCACATTATTTCTTTCACTTTAGGTATTACTTTGTTTATAACCTTGAGATTACATCTCTAAGATAGTCTAAAAGCTAAGTTATGTAAGTTATGTAATATTTAGCAGAGCGTTACCTATTGGTAATAACTGAATTGTGTTTTTTATTTAGGTTTGGTGCTTTGACAATGGATGGTGGCCCGCGAAATGTAGATTGTATGTAGCTATATATTTATCATTATAGCTTTATTGACTTTGCACAAGAACATTTATATGCAAAAAGAATATTCTCTTTGCATTTCCCTCAGTATTTAACAGAAATATGTAAATATGTATATACTGTAAATATGTAGACATTATGTTTTGGTAATGTTAAAAGTAGTTTTAACATTTTCCATAACATCAAGATTTTTCCCTGGGTGTGTAGCAGCATATTGTGGTGATTCTGAGTACACTGACATAATTTTAAAAGTTCTTATTTCATTTTTGTAAGTGTTACCGGAAAAAAATGTGGCCTTTGAACTATCATGTTCTTTAAAAAATGATGATGGTTTCCTTTATCATCTCAATAAAATCTTGGTAATGATAATCTAGAATTTCCCGTTTTATTGTGAATATATATTTGTCACCAGTGACAGAAATATCTTTGGATTTTAAATCATTCCTATTCTAGATGTGTTGATACTTTATTAAAATTGTAATTTTTCTAATTGGCACTTAGAGCTAAATTCAGCCTTCATTTGCTAAATTGCTAAATTGCTAAGTGAATTGTAAACTTGAAACCTCTTAGAATTATTTTCTTTAAGACAACACTCTATTTCAAATTCAGTGAATCATGATAATTTTTATTTGTTAAAAAGGTTGTATGTGTTTCTAAATATAATTTTAAATCCTAGCCCTAACATTATAACATGCAGATTCATAATAAGCAACTTTGGTACAAAGAATATATTGATTCTGATCATTCAAACATTCTAATAAAATATTAGAAAATTGTTTCCTTTTTTATTAGTCATGCAGGTAATCCTCAACTTACAACCACAGTTGAGCAGAGAATTTTAGCTATAAGTCATTGCAGTCATAGCTCTAATGACCAGATTCAATTTTTATGTCTTTATGATAATTGTTAATTGAATCACTGCGATCATTAAGTAAGTGGTGCAGTTGTTAAGTGAATGATTTGGTCGTAAGTTCAAATCCAATTTATCCAATGGCCATTTTTTGCCCGAAACAGCAAAAGCCATCACAAAGCTTGTTCATGTGACTGCAGGATGCTGCAACAGGTTGTAAATGCTCCTGATCATGTGACTAAGAGTGATGTGGCAGTTATAACTTCAAGGACGGATTACAAGTAACTATTTTCAAGTTCATTGTAACTTAACAGTTGTTAAGCAACTGGTCGTAAGTCAAGAACTACCTGTATTAAAATTTGAGCATCTTAAATAAAACAGAAGTTACTGAAGTTTGCATAAAGACGTTTCATGCAGATGCCCCACATACAGAGTTGGATTCAGATGTATGGTTATACAAGCTTAGAACTAATCCCCTGAAAATACTGGGGGGGTGGGGGCGTGGAGTTATAGGAGTTGATTCTGAATAGGTCTGACTCCAACCCACAAAAATGTTCAAAGTTTCACTTCCGGTGATTAATTCTTGCAGGCCAACCAAACCAAACTAATGACATCCTGTTGACTTCAGTAATAACTTGTTTTCCTGTTTATCAGGTATCCAAGGCTGGTGTATCAATCTGTTCTGAGTCACTCCTGGAACAGACTAGCTAATTTGACACTATTTCAGAATTAGACAGCTTGAAGCTTTATGCACATTGTGTTTCTTTCAGTGGAGCTTATGTAAGAAGCAAAACAAAACACCTAATTTCTATATAGACGGGCACTTGGCGTTTTAAAGTTAAATAATACAGGAAAATTATTTCATTATTGTGTTTGTAACTTCCTCATGGTCTCCTGGTTTCTAACCTTATGCCGTAACATGATTGAACATAAGAAAAAATATGTCTAATAGTTTCAACATTCAGTGCAATTATGACTCTTATCTTTGTGTTGCAGCTAAATATATTTGAGAATGAATCATTTTTCAGCACTGCAATATCTCCTTTCTCCAAAGTTATGGTATGCAATTCTATCCTAGGAGAACAAAGTGGAGATTTAGGAAAGATGCAGAGAACTGTGCTAGCAAAATCTAATTATTATGCTATATTTGCTGCCATAAACTTTAACCACAAAATTGCATGGATTTGGTTGAGTAATAATGTCACTGCAGAAAATGTGGAATCTCAGTTTGCTTAGTTTTACTGATAACTATGCTGAGAAATGCCTAACTTAAATATTCCAACATTCACTATCTAAAATATAGTAGAGAGAAAATAGCATCTCCTTTGTTTTAGACAATTAACGTGTAAAAACAGCTATAATGCTTACACTGCAACTAGGAGCTGTTTATGTACAGTATATGTAAAATTGCAGTCTGCAGAAACTTAAAGTAGATGTCCTTCTGCACCTACTTTGTAATTCAAGTACTGCCCCTATTCAATAGCCTAATACAAAAGTAATCCATGTTAAGTAACAGAGTGTCAGGTGTTAAATAAGCAGCAGCCTGATGCATTTAAATGGCATACATTTCGTTGCTTCTGCCCTGAGTTTTCTTGAGTAGGAGGCATGGCCAAGGATGTCCCGCCGCCAGTCCTTTCGCCAGGCAAGAAATCCAGAAGGATACTATGAACAGGCTCTAGAGCCAGTTCGTGGTGGAGGTCCAGACAAGAGGCATTATGGGCTAGAGTTGGAGGAAGGGCAACATTTCTGGACCAGCTCCTGAAGTGGCTCAGCCTGTATACAGTGTGGTGGGTACTGTACTGGAGAAAATGCTTTCCGCTCACCTCAGCAGGATCCCAAGTTCCACAGGCAAGAGCAAGTGAGGAATGTCCAAGATGAAAGTGCTACAGATCCTCGTTCTCCAGCCCCAGGAGCACTAAGGGCACACTTAAGGAGCTGTAACCGCTGCTGTCTTTGCAGCTTGGTTGTTGACAACAAGCAGTGTTATCGCCCCCTCAGGTTTGGACCATTTTGGAATGTAAGTGCGCTGACCCCAGGTGAGGTGGCCGCATCAATTCAGAAGGTCTACAGCATGCTATGACTTCTGCCGCTACACCTGCTGGGAGAGCTAACACTGCGTGGGCAAATTAGGCTGCCCACCCTGGTCTTCCTGCAGACGACTCCCGCTTTCATCCGCTTTGTCCACACCTGCCTTTCCCATGCTTCTCCTGATATTCAGAGGGTGTTGCACCTATATGGATATGAATGCTGTTCCCCTAATTCTATGCTACTCTCTTGTCATAACCCGTGAAGAAGGATGGCTGACTATCAACTTGTACTAGAGTCGTTCAAATGTTTATTTTCTGATTATGGCTTATATAAATATGCATATGTAATTGTAAATGCTGTACTGTCTCTATTTAAAACAAAGTATACTTTTTTGTATCTAAAACCATTAATAATTTTTGTTTCAGAGGCTCTAAAAATTTAATGAACAGATTAATATTAATTGCCCAAATAGGCCCATATGATGCATTTCTTAGCATTTCTTTAACCAGGAAGCAAATTTTCATGGTACCAAACAGTAGCATTTCCTGCCTCCATCTCCTCCCCAGCCATTATTTTAGACTAGCAGATGCTGCTTACTATCTATGAGTCAATCCATTTTATTTACCACCATCATTTTCAGTGACTTATTTCCCTGCAAGCATTGCTTTGTTAGTATTTGTTAAATTGTACAAGTGGGGATTTGCAATGTTTTTCAATTCTGGGTAAGTGGCCTACCACACTTCAGGACTTAATATTCCAACAATGGGAACTCTATAATGCTGTAGAAGATTTTGTGGCTTTCCCTTTCTATTCCACATATCTACTAACCATCCCTAGTTGGGCTATATAGGTTTCTGGAATTAATGCTTATATTTGCTATGGGGTGATGTTTTGGACATAGATGTCACACACTGAAAGTGGGGGGGAGAGTCCTTTTTCTCTATTGATATTTTTTATATAATGCAGAGATGAGATAATTCATTTAAAAAAAATATAGTGTTTATTCTTCCTTCTCATACACACAATACTATAGAAAGAAAAAGTTACGACTTTCAGAATCTGCTTTCAAAAACTAGAAACCCAATCTTTACTTATACAGATTTATTTTTTAAAAAAAATTTTAACATCAGAATTCATGTATAAAACCTGTTCCAGATCATCACAATTACCTTGCTCCTCACAAGCAAAGCAGTGGGTGTTTGGGTAGAAAAAAGAACCAGTGAAACATGGTAAAGAATAAGCTTATTACATGAAAGTAAACATGAGCTAAAAGAGAGATAAAGATAGCAAGATTTTAAAATTGAAAATTTTTGTGTAATATTTGGTTGCAAGAATAAGAAAACATTGGTGAAGAGCAAGCTTATTGTATGAAAATAAACAAGAGCTAAAGATAGCAAGACTATAAAATTGTGGAATTGGCCATAATACTTGGTTTCGAAAATAAGTAATAAAAGATTTTTCTAGAAGGAACAGGATAATTGTAGTATGATTACAAGTAATAATAAAAGAATTTGGATTATAAATACTGTAAGAAAAGCTCATGCCAAGCTTACAGAGTTGTTTCTCAGCCTTTTAAGTACTGACTCTTGAATTATTTTAGTGTGTTTCCAGCTAACTTTTGCTAAGTCAGCAATCCCTACAGCAACTCCCAAATAATTGGTGATATTACTGAAAACCTAAGTAAAAACCTGACTATAAAGGCAGTGCAACCAATACGGCTCACAATTTCACTGTCTACATTTATGGAGAATGGAATGGTGTGGATCCTTCCAGGGATGGGCTTCAAAAACTTTAGCAACCGGTTCTCTGCCTGGTTGCTGGGTGGGCGTGACCATGGTGGGCATGGCCTAGTCGGCATCCTGCACGACAATGGGGGGGGGTGAGCCTCCCCGGGCTCTGTGGGCTTTCCTCAAGCCTCTGGGAAAGCGAAAACAGCCTCTCCGGGCTCTGGAGGCTGGAAATGGGCTGGTTTCTGGCCTTCCCGAATTACCAGGAGGCCTGATTTTCGCCTTCCCAGGGCTTCGGAGGTTTTTTTTTTAACCTCCCGGAGGGCGAAAATGACCTCCCCGGGCTCCCAAGGCCCTCCAGAGGCTGAAAACAGGCGCGTTTCTGGCCTTCCAGAGCCTTTGGGAGGCCTGTTTTTTGCCCTCCCCAAGCAGTGCGGGTCCTATACTAGGA
>JANHFL010002570.1:60302-73084 GCA_032468155.1 Oxyrhabdium leporinum | reverse complement strand
ATCTCTTTGTTTTTCCACTGTTGTATAAACACAATTTCCACCCAGTCACATGATCAAGCCACGCCCACCAAGCCACGGCCACAGAACCGATAGTGGAAAATTTTAGATTTCACCACTGCTGACGACTCAAAGAAAGAGTCAGATCACTGTAATACAGTGTCTCCTGCTGCCAGTCCTAAAGGCAGTCAAGAGGATAGAGAACCTATGTCAACCCCCCAAAGTAAACCAAATCAAAATTATGAATACTCATGCTACTTTTATTATAAGGTAATTATAAGGTAATGCCATTGCAAGTGTGAATACATTCCTTCCCTCCATCCTTTCTTATCTTCATGAGAACTGGGGAGAATCTTGTTTCTTTCTCAAATTACTTTTCTGGCCCAGATTCAGAATTCTTTTATTGGACTATTGTCTTGGTTGCATCTCTTCTGCTTGTTTCTCAAAGTTATTCCTTCTCCCCATTGCAGTACAATAAGCCACCACCAAGAGATCTAAAAAGTTCAGAAGAGTTGTACTATCCTCAAATAATTGCACAATCATCCTCCAGCTCCTTATATTTATCAGAATGGCTGGTCTAATTTCACTCCCACACCTAAGCCTGAATTTACATCAAAAGTGATCTTGGTAATCCATTTCTCCAATGGGCTGTCTACTTTCCCAACATGCGGAACTGGCAATGGGTTTTAATTAGCCAATATTACTAGATCTAGAGAAACCACGTGAGGAGCCTTTCTCCATAAGTAGAATTGATAATTTGAATCTCTTGTCTGTATGGGTTCAAGAGGAATAACAGAGTAGAATAACTGAATTGGAAGAGACTTTTGAGGTCTCTTAGTCCAACCCCCTGCTCAAGCAGGAGCAGGAGCAAGGATCTAGTCCAAAGATAATGCTTATACCACAAAGCAAAATGTCTACTACTTCTTCAGGTACACCAGCTGAAATGAGTTCCAGATAACATTATAAGATAATCCCAATCACCTTATCAAACCCTACTGATATATAGTTCAGGCTATATATGAGCATCAGCAATATTACAGATAACGTTTTCCTTAAGCAGGTTGCATCAACCTGCTGCTGTATTGCTTTGGGTCCTGTTTCCAAATGTATAAATGGCCTCCTCAAAGACCTTTGATCAACACATTGTATATGCAATAACAAAGAAATACAGAAGTTTTGCTATGTTTATTATCATCATGTAAGCACAAGCATAGGCTGTTTTGCTGCCCGTCTTCTCTATTGGCATTGCAAATGTCACTTTGTCACTTCATCAGCCTAAGCTCTAGCAAATCACACATACATATAAACAGATATAAAGGCCCATATTTGTTTTATATGTTAGGATAAATTGTGTGCTTCATTACAGGCATATCAGTGTAGAAAGAATTTGATTATCGGTATCAGTCAATTAGAAGAATGCAAGGAAATGTTTTATTTTTCTGGTTTGAATCATGTCTTTGCTTTCAGAAATACAATCTACATAATTTGTTTGGTTTTAAATAAATTTCCACTTTAGTTTCTCCAACTCATCTCCTTATCAGTATTTTCAAATACAGGTAGTCCTTGACATATAACCACAATTGTACCCAAAATTTCTGTTGTTGAGCAAGACAGTTGTTAAGTGAGTTTTGCCCCATTTTATGATCTTTTCTGCCACATGTTAAGAGAATCATTGCAGTTGTTAAGTGAATTATGTGGTCTGTCAGCAAATCTGCCTTCCGTTTGCTTGTCAGAAGTCAACTAGGAAATGGTGATCGCATGATCCCAGGACAGTTCAACTCTCATAAATACATGCCAATTGCCAAATGCCTCAATTTTGACCATGATGTTGCTGTAACGATTGTAAATGTGAAAAACAGCCATAAGTCACTTTTTTCAGTAACACTGTAAAATTGAAATGTCATTAAATCAATGGTTGTAAGTTGAGGACTGCCTGCAATATATTTGTGACAGAGAAATGTTGGAAAAGAGGAAAGCAGTATATTGAAAAGATTCAGAATGAAAGTATGAATCTGGAGTATCAGGATATCTTGATGTACAATTTCTTGTTGGTAGATAAACCAATATGTAATATTTGATTTTATCCTTAGTTTTTGAAACTGCTTTAGCTTTACTATACAGCTGGTTTCTACATTCTAATAGGTGATTAGGCTTTGGAGCAAATGAGCCCCAATCTTGAAATCATGTCATAAAAATATGACAAATCACCAGCACTTTGATAATTTTAGCATATAACACTAAGCAAGCAGAGCCATTCCCACTGTTTGTGGGAAGATCTTGCAGATATGATTTCAGACAGATGTTTTTCTTTTAGTGTGATACACACATAGTGTAGTACACATTATTTTGAAGAGCGGCCGATTCTTCCATCAAAACAGCTATAAAGCAAGCTATTAATTCTGGCAAATATTAATCAGTCCAGAAGACAAAATAATACATACTGTAGTTTGTTGTTTCTAATACTATACACCATTTATATTTAATAAAGAAAACTATCTCTCATGTTGGACTCTATTCTTGGGGACATAATGTCAAGCACTGTTTTCTTGGTAATGTAAAAAGAGTTGTGATTTTCAGCATTCGTAACAGGTGTTAATACTTGGTAATCACATCTTCTATTGAAGAATAGCCAGGGATGGTGCCTCTTTGGATTGGCTGAGCATCAGAGGATTTAGGATTTAAGATGCTGTGAATTAAATGCTCACAGTCATTAACATAGATGGAACAAGTGATAAGCAGAGGTGGTATTCAGCCGGTTCAGACACGTTCAGGCAAACTGGGTATCTCCAGTGATTAGCTGGAGGTCGAAGGTAGCTCCGACAATCAGCTATATCCGCTCAGCTGATTCGCGCAGCACATCGGATTGCCATGCCTCAACTGTGTTACTCACCTGAAGTAACATAGAAGGTAAGTTTTCAAGCTGGTTTTTTATTGCTGCGCACGCATGCAAAGCGTGCACAAAGCATGCGCTCACCGAACCGGTGGCGAAACAAGTTACAATCCACCACTGATGATAAGGCATAGGAGGGTGAATTGAAAGGGCGGGACTGACATAAACAATAATAATACAACTCATTTGGAGCAGTAACACAAAATAAAAAAATAATTAAAACCTAACTAAAAAAATACTTTAAAAATATAAGCAGCCTTGGTAAAATTAAATGAATACAATAGAACAGAGCTGGAAGGGACCTTGGAGGTCTTCTAATCCAGCCCCCTGCTCAAGCAGGATAACCTATACCATCTCAGACAAGTGACTGTCCAGTCTCTTCTTAAAAACCTCCGGTGATGAAGTGGCCATGATTTCTGAAGGCAAGCTATTCCACTGGTTAATTGTCCTCACTGTCAGGAAGTTTCTCCTTAATTCCAGGTTGCTTCTCTCTTTTATTAGTTTCCAACCATTATTTCTTGCCCTGCCCCCTGGTGCTTTGGAGAATAATTTGACCTCTTTGTGGCAGCCCCTCAAATACTGGAATACTGCAATCATGTCACCCCTAATTCTTCTTTTCTTTAGACAAGCCAGACCCAAAACTTGCAGCTATTCTTCATATGTTTTAGTCTCATCTTAGCTGCTCTTCTCTGAACTTTTTCCAAAGTCTCAACATCTTTTTTGTAGTATGGTGACCAAAATTGGTTGCAGTATTCTAGGCGTGGTCTTACTAGGGTTTTGTAAAGTGGCACTAATATTTCACATGATTCTGTTTAAACAACCCAGGATTGTATTAGTTTTTTTGGAGGTGACTGCAGATTGCTGGCTCATATTCAAATGATCATCCACTAAGACTCCAAGGTCCCTCTCACAGTTACTGTTTTTGAGCCAGGTCTCGCCTAATCTGTACTTATACCTTTGATTTTTCCTGCCTAAATGTAAAGCTTTGCTTTTGTCCACATTAAAATTCATTTTGTTGGATAGGGCCCATTGTTCAAGTTTGTCAAGATCTTTTTGGATTCTTAGTTTGTTTTCTGGGGTGTTGGCTAATTGTAAGAAGATGGCCAGCCTCAACTTCAATAACATTGTTCCATAGTCTAAGGACCTTCCGTGGTTAAAATGAGCACTTTGAATATCACATATGGCAAACAGCCATTTGTAACAATTCAAATATTCTTGAGAGAAGATCTTGCAGATATGAGTTCAAGGCTGGGGCTGATTTGTTGCAAAGCTAAACTATGGGTTATTATGATGTAGAAATAAGCTGAATACTAAAGCTAAAGCAGCTTCAGAAATTAAGAATAAAATCAAATATTAGGTTTGAGCTCTGTTATTTCCTAGAATCTAGTATTTGAATATGTACAGTATGTAACTGGTACTTATTTCTGATTTCTGATTGGATTATTACTCTTAAATATGAAATGTCAATTAAATGTCTTCTGTATTAACATAATTATCTACACAATTGAAATATATTTACGATAGTCCCTACCATTTGTTATATTTATTCTTGACCCTTTGTTTCTATCCTTTGGTCTTGAAATACGTTCTTGTTCTGTATATAGTGTTGCACATAATAGATTTATTTCAGCGGGATATTTATCTCTTATATTTAAATTAACACTGAAGAAAGAATTGTAATACATGCAGTCAATTTAAATAATTACATACCTTAAGTGTCTGAAAAGCAAAATATTGAATTGTCATTATTATATAAATTCAGTTCTCAAAAAGGTTTTTTATTTGTATTTAAGTATGCCATTTAAGAAGACTTATCACATGAAAAGCAATCTGAGACCTTTCTACTTTATTCCATAAGTAGATTTTTGAACCAGCAAGAATAGTGTCTTTTAAAGCTATAGTCTAAGATTGCACATCTGGAAAGCCTAACATACATACTTAGAAGAAAATTGGAAATTATAAAAAGAAAGTATTCCTCAGTAAATATAGTAATGCAACCCAGATATGTATTCTTCCCTGAATGGGAAAGAGGATTTAGGACTGACAGGTGGTCCTGAGACATGCTGTCTGAGGTTCTATTCACAGCTTTGAAGATTTAAGCTTTCCCCCCTTTTCTTTCTGCAGTTTGCTGCAGTTATCTCAAGATCAGTTGATAACTTGTCATTATGCCAATAAGACATGACTTAAATAAAACAATTAGAAGGATAGCCCAGTTTTTTTATTGGTTCCCAAAATCACTGGGAAGTCCAAGAAGGAGAAATTTTAAACTTCTCTGGAAAAATTCTGGTAAGTTTCTTTTATTCCTTTTTTTGCAACAAATTACATACTCATTTGATCATAATAGAGCTAAACTTTCTTTATTTTTCAGTTTTGTTAACCTACCTATGTCAGATAAAAATATTCTAGGTCTCAGGTTACTCTAAGCACACCTACTGTTTGAATATGGCCAAAGGGTGGAGGGATTTACTCCTATATTTGAGCCCAAACATCTCTATGTAATATAAGGAACTTCATTTGAAACTTCTGAAATTTCAAAAGTGATCTGCCATTAGGCTTAGAAGGCTGTGAAACAAGAAAAATGCATTCCAACTACTGTTCTCTTCATAGGAATGGTTGTGCTGCAGTTTGAATTCTTTTGTAAGTGTGTTACTACTGCATCCAAACCTGGAAAGTTGCTGGAAAATCCTAGTAGTTACCTAACCACATGCCTTTATTTTTTTTGTATTAATTTAAAACTGCTTTGCTGAATCAACCATCTGATTTGTAATAAGATGGTAAAAAACTATGTTGCTTATTAAAACCTAAGATCTGTTAACTAAAGCTGATGCAAAAGAAATGATCTTAGAATTAAAAAGTTATTTTCATAGTTGTGCATATAAAAGTCTTGCTGCTGTTTTCTTAGATAAAAAACAAAGTTCTATGAGTTTTTCCCCAATTATTTGTCCATCAATCCCAAAAGGAGTATCTCTGATTTTAGTTGTGAATCTTCATTAAGTCTTTAAGACCTTCTAAATCTATGTATTTAAATACAATTTTAAAGCTTTTTTACATGTCCACCAAGCATGATAACAAGTCCCCTCTTGTTGATCATATTTCCAACATGTATTTGAAATACCTTTATAAATAACAATGGAAAGATTCAAAAATACCCACAATGGAAGAATGGATGGTAAAATGGTAAAATTGATGGAGCTGGCTGAAATAATACATTGATAACTTTAATTAGAGAAAAGACATTAATTTTAATGCTGATTGGAAACCTTTTTGTACTTTTTGCATGAAACGGGGAAAAATGAAATTCTGACATTTGGATTTGATGATACTAGACAAAATAGTAGATAATAGAAAAATATTGTAAACAGAAAGAATTTAATCTAAATTTAAACTTATACCTGCTGTAAAGGAAAGTCAGAAGTTTTTGTATTTCTTTTTCTTTCTGAACTATTGGCTTTCCTTTTTCATTCTTTATCTTTTTTCTTTTTTTACTTTGATTATTAATTTTTGTTAGTTTTTTCTCTTTATCTGAAAAATCTAATAAAATTAAAATAAAACAAAATAAAAATAAAAGAATTTTAAAGTTCTGAGTCTTGGTTGATTACTACAATAAGTCACAGTCATGACATAGTCAAAAATCTATTTCTAATTTTAAAATTTTCCTTTATAAAACAAGGTAGAAGGAACTTTGTTGCTATTTTTATTGGAAGTATTTCTAGACAACTGAATATCAGTCGTATTTTATCACTATATAAAGTTTTCATGGGTGATGGCTCCAAAGAGTGGAGAACGAAGCACTATTTTTCATTTCTTTTAGTCTAAAACACGGGTGTCAAACTCAAGGCCCAGGAGGCGGATCCAGCCTGTGGGGTGCTTAGATCTGACCCAACGGGCTGTCCTAGAAATAGCAAAGGACTGGCCCATGGTGCCTCTGCCAGCGAAAACAGAGCTCACATGCCCCTTGAGCTCCGTTTTCACTGGCAGGAGACAGTCACAGCTGAAAATGGAGCTCTGGAGCCCGTTTTCGCTGGCAGAGCACTTGGGCCACCACAGATGCCCCTGACACGAGTGACATGAAGCTGGCGATGCCTACTCTGGCCACGTCCTCACCCCCCAAAGTCAAACACAACCCTGATGCGGCCCCTAATGAAATCAAGTTTGACACCCCTGGTCTAAAACATATAGTTCAATTAAGTTTCTTTTATAACTTCATGGTAGTCATCTCCACAAAGTTAATTCAGTTTGCTGGGACACAGACTTTCAATTATTTGCCACTTAGATGGACCACATTTTTTTTCTTCTTGCACCTCTTCAGCTATCTTACTTTTCCCCTTTCAATGAATACCCAACCGTATTCAACAGTATTCTATCACTGTTGATCTGTTGAAAATCTGTTGAACACACATTTTTCCCCTCTTATTTTTGAACAGCAAAGTTATACTTCTTAATGGGTAGGTACTTGAGCACCTGTGTATACTTTTAGCTGGGATTATATTCAACTATGATTAAAACTGTTAAAATCAGTTCTAAATAATAATTTAAAAAGCACTTCCTGTAATAAACTCTACCTTTCTTGGCAGGACTGTTATGTATTTTATTGATTTCATTAAAGTTAATGTGCATTATATCTTCCAAAAGACACAGAAGTCCGTTAAAGCTGTCTGACATTCTAAAATGCAATTTTGTTCTTTAAAATCTTAAATTGGTATTTATTAAGGAAATTAATTCAGTTCTTCTGTCGTCATGTTGCCTATCAGCACTAGGGGGCAGTAAATAATAAACTAAACATGCTATTTATTTTTGATAGTATAAAAGCTTTACTCTATTAAGGAAATGCTATTTTAAAACTTTGTCCCATTATGATTAGAACTATGATAGAAAACAGTTCTGTCAGTTTTCAGAAATCATGGTTTGTATAAAACAACACATTCTGAATCAACAGAATGTTCAATTCAAAGCTTTCATATAGTTTATTAAGAAATATAAAATAATTATGCCATATATTTTTAATCATTATTTTTATGAATATCTATGAACATTTATGAACAACTTCTAAAGATAGTTTATAATTTAAAAACTAATTATAAAATAAAAGTATAACATATATAGTAGCAAATCTAAAATAGGATGGGGTCTGAATAATATACAGGTAGTACTCGACTTACAACATTTCATTTAGTGACCGTTTGAAGTTAGAACAGCACCAAAAAAAGTGACGACTGTTTTTCACAGTTATGACCATTGCAGCATCCCCATGGTCATGTGATCAAAATTCAGATGCTTGCCAAATGGTTCATATTTATGACAGTCACAGCATCCCGGGGTCATGTGATCTGACCTTCTGAAAAGCAAAGTCAGTGGGCAAGCCAAATTCACTTTAACAACCGTTACTAACTTAAAATCTGCAGTGATTTACTTAACTGTGGCAAGAAGGGTCATAAAATGGGGCAAAACTCACTTAACAAATGTCTCACTTAGCAACATAAATTTTGGACTCAGTGGATGGATTTCTATGCGATACTAGTATGCTCTATGCCTCTCCTCTATCTCATCTCCATCAAGACATGAGCACATTTCAGTTCATTGCAAATATCTTGTTGTCCCTATTTGCCTGATATGCAAAAAATAGGCATTTGGTTTCAGGAGGAGGTGAATCTAGAATTTTTTCCTATATAGTCTGACATGAGGGTAGGGATTGGAATTTTGAAAACATGTGAATACAACAGCCACTTGTATTTAAAATGTGATTGCTATAGCAGGCATGAGCAGTCCCAAAATACCGCTTAGGTATTTAGTATTAGTTGAAGCGGAAATGTTGAGGCTGAAATGTTGAGGCTGTAAGGTGCAGAAAGTAGGTGTGGTCAAACAGGAAAGTAGAAATATTAATAGTAAAAATTTATTTTTCTTAAACTCATACTTTTTTCATAAATTAACTTCCAATTCATCCATTTTCTCTTATTTTAATCAGACTTTAAAATTTCTAATTTTAACGTACCAATTAAACTTAACGGCAACAGAAGAAGTGGCTGAAGGTTGCATTGTAACCCTTCAGAGGTGATTCCAATAGGGGATTCGACTTCTAGCATTATAGCATCAGTAATCTCTATAACTTGATGCTACCATCCCAGACCTTTGAAGAGTGAGCATTAAATAATATATCAGGAGATCAGATAAGCAAAATAACAGCGGTAGATATGTTTTAATCATATTTAGTACTTACTCTCCTTATGCAGATTTATGGGTGAGTCAAACCAGTTAAATCGGAATTTTACTGCACAAATTCATAAAGACTACAATAAAATTAGCAGTTGCTGAGCAGTGGCAACAGCATCTTACTGTTTTTATTAGCACCAGCAAGTTCAATTATCCTATTCTGCTTGGGAAGTGTCTGTTATTTGCCTGCCTCTACAGCCCTGCAGATGTTCTATGATGAGAACAGCCCTATACAAACTATCAAGCAAAATCAATCTAGAAATGAAGAAAAAAAACAGGTAACAAGTATGTGGCAGCTGAAGGTGAATATTTACAATACATTCCAGACAGTGGAAAAGTGCAAAAGGCAGGAGGTCAGCCCAATTAGTTTGCTGATAGTTGACATAGCATCTTAAATATTGCTCTACCATTACGTTAGCTCATTCTACCACACCATTGGTACTCGGATGAAAGGCCGAGCTAAGACCTTGGCAGGACCCAATTAATCTAATAAATTCCTTCCAGAACTTGGCTGTGAATTGGACACACACACACACCGATCTGAGATGACTCTTTTCGGTACTCCATGCAGCTGGTAGACATCGTTCAGGAACAGCCGAGGGTAGTCCTGAGCAGGGAATGAAATGAATGAAATGGGCCTGTTTTAAGAATAGGTTCACCACTGTCCAAATGACAGTATTTCTGCTGCTGTCAGGGAGCTCTACAGTCAAGTCCATTGCAACCTCCTCCTAGGGTTGGGTTGGGTCGGCTACCGCTTGCAGCAACCCATGCAGCTTCCCAGGTCTGGTTTTCATCACTGCACAAATGGAACAACTCCTGACATAGTCTTCTATGTCCTTTCCTATCCTTGGCCACCAGAATTGCCTCTTTGCCAGGTGTAAGGTCTTTAAAAATCCAAAATGGCCATCTGGCTTGGCATTGTGCCTCCTCTGGAGGACGGAGACATTCAAGGTGCTTGGTACGTACAATTTAGTCCCTTTCCAAGGCAGCCCATCTCTGCTAGTTAGGAGCTGTTGGTGGTCCCTGAACCAGGGGTCTGTCAACAATTTGCCCCTCAGCTGCTGGGTTAGCTCATCCTGAAGTTCGGTCCATCGCTGTTTGGCTTGTTGCTTCGTGCGTGCCTCAGCCGCTGGTTGGGGGAGTGGAATAATGGCATGCACCAAATCCTCCCTGCTGCTTTTGTATTGGGGTAGGCAGGAGAGGGTATCAGCGAGGAAGCTTTTCCCCACTGGAACATACTTAAGAATGAAATTAAACCAGTTAAAGTACTGTGCCCACCGCAATTGCTTGGGTGAGAGCTTGGGGGGGGGAGTGTACTGAGGGACTCTAAATTCTTGTGGTCAGTCCACACCTCAAAAGGCACTTTACTCCCCTCTTAGAAAAGCTGCCAGGTCAGTAGTGCCCAGTGAATGGCAAATGCCTCCTTCTCCCACACTGCCCACCTTCAGTGTCCATGAGCTTACAGGAGGTGTAGGTGCACAGTTGCAGCTCCCCCCTTTCATTCTTCTTAATAAAACCACTCCCATTGCCACATTACTGGCATTGGCCTGGATCACAAATGGGCTGTCCGGGTCATGGTGCTTTAGAACAGGCTCCTCAAATAATAGTCTTTTTAAGGTATTGAAAGCTTGTTGGCACTCCATTGTCCACTGCATGGCTTGATTGGGTGGGGTTTTCCTTCCCTTGGTTCCGGTTTTCAGTAGATCGGTGATTGGAAGGGCCACTCTGGTGAACGAAGGGATGAATTGCTGGTAGAAGTTCACAAACCCCAAGAAGCTATGTAGCTGTTTGCAGGTTCGAGGGGGTTGCCACTCCAGAATGGCTTTCACTTTTGCTGGATCCATTCCCGGGCCTGGGAAGGCTGCTTGGGGAATCCTGGGGCCGGAAGGGAAAGTTGAGTGAGAGGCAAGTTGAGTGAGAGGCACTCTTTTTCCTTGGGTGAGAGCTGGCAGGGAGGAGTGGCTCCCTGCTTGGTGGGTGAGAGAAACTGGGCAGGGTGCCGTTTGTGCATTGAGTGGATGTATTCTGAGTGTGTTGGGAGATAAGAGGGTGGTGGATGTGACCCCTCTGCAGCAACGAGGTAGGGGTGATGTGAGTTTGAGGGTGCTGAGAGCAAGTACTATAGTGCTCCCCAACACTTTGTCAGTGGGAGGAGGTTTTCCCCTTTTTAAGGAAGAGTGTTGAAGATGGGGGATGGAATGGTTCTCAGGGAAGGCAGAGGAGGGCGACCTATTTCAGTGGTGTCAGGTAACAGGAGATATGGGAGGCAAGGGGCGGCCTGGCATGGGGAATGCAAACTCAAACCGGTCTTTGTTCCCTTGCACTCACCTCACTTATCTGGTCAGCAGATCTGTGGTGGCCCTGGTCATAGGCTGCTGCTTTTAAATGTCAGATCAGCCTGCAATAAGGCTAGCCTTATTGCCAATTTGATCCTTGAAGAGAAGGCTGATTTGGCTTGTATAACTGATACCTTGCTGGGTCCAGAGGGAGGTGTTCCCCTCATAGAAATATGTTCAGTAGTTTATTGAGCATAGCACAAGTCTAGACCTCAGGGCTGAGGAAAGAGTGTGGCTATTATTATCAGAGAATCTCTAGTAGTCTCCAGGGGCACTGCTCCACAAGTGCCTGGCTATGAGACCCTTTTTCTTAGGTTGGGCTCAAGGGATCAGGTGGGATTGTTGCTGCTGCACCAGCCTCCCTGCTGCATGGCAGCTTCCCTACCCAGGCTCCTGGACCTCACCGTGGGGCTGGCAGTGGAATTCCCCAGGCTTATAATTCTGGGGGATTTCAACCTGCCATCCCTGGGGGCAGGGGTGGAGGTAGCCTGAGATTTCATGGAAACCATGATTTCCATGGGCCTGTCACAGGTCATCCAGGGCTTGGTTAGGAATAGTGGTCACACATCTGATTTGATGTTCTTGTTGGAGCAGTGCCTATGTGACCTGGAATTGGCGGACCTGTCCTTGGTCCCCTTGTCATGATCAGATCACAGTCTGGTGGCAATGAGTTTCTCAAGAGCTGTACCCCCCCCCCCCCGCATGGAGGCAGGAACTATTAAATTGGTCTTCCCCTGTCAATTAATGGACCCGAATGAGTTCCAGAAGGAGCTGGGAGTTATAACTGCAGATCTACTGTGCAGCCCAAACAAGCTCTTAGTCACTGTTTGGAATAGGAAGGTGACTGAGGCTCTGGATAGGATTGCACCCATGTGACTTCTCCTCATCCATAGACCTCTCTGTGTCCTGTGGTATACAGAGGAACTGAGAGGGATGAAACACATGAGGAGATGTCTAGAGCGCTGCTGGTGGAAGACAAGGGATGAACTTGATCGAACACAGGTAAGAACTATTAAGGCCTTCTTTGTCCTAAAAAAGGGAGGATCTTTCTTTTCCACTTTCACCAGAGGCAGGCTGCTCTTGCTTTGGCAAGCGGTTCACTGGTCGCATGTGTGCATTTGTGCACGTGCTGGCTTTGCTCGCATGCACCGCTTTGGGGCTCATGCAAAGCTACAGGGAGGCAGCTGATGATTAAAGCAGCTCGGTGAGTACAGCAGAGGTGGCGCGGAGCTCACCTGGGCAGTGTGGGCAGCGGAAATGTGAGTTATTTAGCGATAGCTTAGGTCAAGGGCGGGTGGGCGGACCCAGCCAGAGCGCAGAGCTAGAGGTTCGCCCGAACCTCTGTGACCATG
>JANHFL010002570.1:36003-53005 GCA_032468155.1 Oxyrhabdium leporinum | reverse complement strand
GAAGTCCACCCCATGAAAAGGAAATTAGGCGGACGTGCTTTGAAATAAATAATCAGCAACACGATTTGGGGATAGGTTGCAAATAAAAAAAAATCACCCTTGAAAATAGGATTTGTTCAACTGAACGAATTTCAATCTTCCCTTATGCGCTGCTCTGTTTCCATTACACGCAGCAAGGAATGCTGAACACTTCCTTGCATTTGGAATCTGTAGTTTAACGTCTTAAAAGTCCGATCCTTGGGTCTCAAAGGTACTTTTTCAAAAGGCAACTGGGCTGGTTTTTTTTTCCCTTGAGGAAGAAGAAGTTTTGCTTCTCATCCAAGAAACTTCATCGGTTCCGGCAGGATGGTGGGGGCGATGGAAGGATTAGTTCTGGCAATGTTAACGTGGATGGAGAGAACCACTGGTTTGAAAGAGGGGTAAAAGAGGCCATTTGTGTTAAAATTGAGCAGAGATAAACTCCCAAGTGGCCTCAAGAGCTCTCAGGGAGAGTGCTAACGACCAGATGACTGGAAAAAAAATATGATTCTTCCAACACCCCCCCCTCCCCATCCTGTCAGAACTAATTGTTCCATTGGCCCCACCATCCTGCCAGAACCAATGAAGCTTCTTGGATGAGAAGCGAAATGTCTTCAAGCAAAACAAGCAAGTCCGGTTGCCTTTCAGACAGTTATGACCTGGATGACGGAGAATCTCCACAGACATTGATTTGTGGGTGTTTCTCTTCTAGGCCTTGCCAGATTTTTACTTTAGATTTAATTGAGTAAAAACGTGGTCTGGAGGCTGATTGCAGTTGACCATTTAAGACTCATCTACCCCAATTCTGCCCTTCCACAAATGTTTGGTCTGGTAACCCTGGAATTCCCAAACACTAAGCATTTCTGAGTCAGGCGGGTGTGTTTTTCTAGCATTTTTGTTTCTTAATCCCTTTGACTCTTCCTCATTTGCTAAGCTGTACCTGCAATTGTCTCATTGCAGGTTCCAAAGAACACCTTTTGGGTTGTGGTTTTTTCCTTCCGCCTATCCATGAAGACGTTGAACTTGGCCAATCCGTAGCTTCGAGGGATTCAGAGCATACTGAGGTAAGATGGTTGAAATTGAAGTCTGGTCTGGTTTTAAATAGGGCTTCCGATAGAAAAATGAAAGAATACGCATTTCTTCCTTGATGTGTTACCAGGCAAAGGAATGAAATAAGGGTTCTGCTGTTCTGTTTAAGGTTAATATGCTAACTGAGCAACGTTTCTGTGAAGGCCAGTTTGAAAGGCAGGCATTTATGGGTTAGATGTAACTGCAGGTTGTCAATTCCCTGAATAAAGGTAGTCCTCAACTTACGACTACAACTGAGCCCAACATTTCTGTTGCCAAGCAAGACAATTATTAAATGAGTTTTGCCCCATTTTGCAACCTTTCTTCTTAAGTGAATCGCCGCAGTTATTTAGCTAGTGCACGGTTGTTAAGTGATTCTGGCTTCCCGCTTGACTTGTCAGAAGGTCATAAAAGGGATCACATGATTCTGGCACAGTGCAGCCGTCGTAAATATGAGTCAGTTGCCAAGCACCTGAATTTTGATCATGTTGACCATGAGGATGTTGCAACAGTCATAAGTGTAGAAAACGGTTATGTCCCTTTTTTCAATGCCATCGTTGCTTTGAACATCCACCGAAAGACTTGTTGTAAGTCAAGAACTCCCTGCAACCGAAGAGATAAGTTTATCTTCCTACTGTTCAGTCACAACTCTTTTCGCAGTCAATAGGGTGTGGAGAACACATTTCCATTGTCCTGATGTTAATTTCCATAGAATAACTATATAGATCCAAAGAATACGGATGTCCAAAAATATTCAACTTTGTCTCAAAGTCAAATGTCAACGCTTGTCTCTGGATGACTATATGCTAGTATGGGTCCCTTGGCAGCTATAAAGAATTGGCTTGCCTATCGGGGACTTCTTTTCAACTTCTTAAGGTAGCTTACAGTCCTAGGACTTCTGGCTAGCTTCCCATCCTTGTCCATCCTTGTTTAGCTTCAGCCTTTCGAAGTCAGGCAAGTTCGATCTGGTCCAACCTACCAACTGGAGCCAAGAATCACAATAGATTCCCTGAATTAATTTAATTTTAATTCCGTGCAAATGGAAGTAAAAAGGGATGAAATTTAATTAATTTTTAAATACATTTTAAATCAAATTTAAGTTTTGTCTTCTCGTTGTCTACTTTGTTGCTTCCATGCATTTCATGTCATGTCATGTCATGTCATTTCATTATTTATAACCGTTTCTGCATCTCATTTATGACCCACTTTCATAAAGCTGGCATAGTTAAAATAACTTCTGTTGCAAGTATCGTTTGTTCCTCAATGGTATGAAAATGCTGGTGGCTTCCTTGGGGCCTCCCGCCCACTAGGGATGCTGGCCTGCACTAGCTGGACCTCCAGCAAAGAAATTATGGGATGCGGGTTTCGCGTCAGGAATCAGAGGAAGGACAAAATAATAGCAGAGATTTCAACATCTCAAGATGCTCAGCAGACCTCTGAGTACAGGCAGTCCTCACTTAAATGACCACAGTTGAGCCCTTTGCTAAGCAAGACCGTGGTTAAGTGAGTTTCACCCCATTTTATGACCTCTATTGCCACAGTTGCTAAGGGAATCACTGCAGTTGTTAAATGAGTAATGTGGTTGTTAAGAGAATCTGGCTTCCCCATTGACTGTCCAAATCTCGCAAAAGATGATCACATGACCCGGGACAGGGCAACTGTCATGAATGCATGTCGGTTGCCAAGTGCCCGAATTTTGATCACGTGATCACAGGGATGCTGCAATGGTCATAGGTGTGAAAAATGACCCTCAGTCACTTTTTGTTCAGTGCCGTTGTAACATCGAACGGTCACTAAACAAATGGTTGCAGGTTGAGAACTACCGGTAGTCATTTTGGAAGAATGAAGCTTTGAAAGCAGACTTGAACGAGAGAGTCTTGAACTCAAATACACCGCAAGGTTTCAGGCCATCTCAAAAGGTTTCAACAGCCACACATACATAGCGACTTTTATTATAGTCACGGACCAGAATATAACAATCAACAGATGCGTAATGTGATGACCCAGGGCATGGCATAGAGGTAACACAGGCAGCTGGCAGTTCGAAGAGCCCCTTTATTACTCCAATTTCCCCCAAACCTCCCATGTTTCTGGCAAGTCCCAGAGCAAAGTGATCACACACACACATACACACACACACACACACACACAATAAGCCTCTGGCTGCAAATAGTCCAGCCCAACGGAAGAGCAACGGGTGACGACTGCCGTGCCCGGAGAGATGGCTCTGCATGCCACTTCCGGCACGCGTGCCATAGGTTCGCCATCACAGCCCTCTACCATTCCAGACAAATGGCTGTCCAATTTCTTTTTGAAAACCTCCAATGATGGATCACCCACAACTTCTGGGAGGAAGCCGTTCCGCTGATTCATTGTTCCCACTGTCAAGACATTTCTCCTTAAGTTCTAGGTTGGATAAGCTTCTATCCATTGCAATGCTTTGCCCTGTAAAAGTGCCATTTCTGCATGATCTGGGACCGCCAAAACTGTTCCCAAATTAAAAATGTAAAGGAAAGCTACTAAATAGGATGGGTGATCATACAAATTAAAATGAAACGAAAAGTTTTGGTCCTGGATCAGCAGACTAGATTGGTTGAATAGTCTACAGCAATTGTGTCCAGTCTTGGCCACTTTAAGACCTGTGGACTTCTCCTTAGCTCTAGGTTGGAGATCTCTTTAAGGAGCTTCCACCCACTGCTTCTTCTCCTGCGCTCTGGTGCTTTGGAAAATAGGTTGACCCCCTCTTCTCTGTAACAGCCCCTCAAATACTGAAAGACTGTTATCATGTCCCCCCCCCCTAAGCTTCTCTTCACACCAGTGACACACAGACAACGCAGACATGCAGCATTCTAGAGGGCTGTATAATCTGTGGGTTTTGTCACCTCATCTCGGGGATGTCCACACGGTGCCATTGAAAAAAAGTCCAACTCTCAGCTATAATGGTGAGATCAAAGGTTCATTTTATTTTCATGTGCAATGCACATAAAAATCAAGTCAAGCTTTGACTCCACCATTGTGGTGGCCATTTTGACTCTTTTGATGGTATCTTGCAGACACCCCCCTTACTTGATTCCCTGGAGAAGGAAGGAACCTCTTTTGTTTCAGAAGGAACCCACCCTTAGAGATTCTGTCAAGACGGAACAAATTAAAAATCAAGTGATAAAATGGAGGCAGAATTTCAACCAAGTAATTTACAGCAGAACTGTATTTCTCAACTTGAGCAATTTTAAGACATGTGGATTTCAACTCCCAGAATTTCCTAGCCAACATGTTGAGAAATATTTTAGTAGACCAGTAGGAAGGGCCATGGAAAAAATCAATAGAATTTATTTCAAGCTACAAATTACCATAAGAAAAAAATGGTACAAAAACAAAATACTTTATAGAGATGGTATGCAGATAATCCTCGATTTATGACTGCAATTGAGACATGATGGGGTGACACTGCAGCAGTGTTCCAATATTTGAGGGGCTGCCACAAAGAAGAGGGGGTCAATCTGCTCTCCAAAGCACCAGAAACTATGGATGGAAACTAATCAAGGAGAGAAGCAACCTAGAACTAAGAAGAAATTTCCTGACAGTGAGAACAATTAACCAGTGGAACAGAATTTGCCTCCAGAAGTTGTGGGTGCTCTATCACTGGAGGCTTTCAAGAAGAGACTGGACAGCCATTTGTCTGAAATGGTAAGGGCCTTCTGCTTGAGCAGGGGGTTGGACTAGAAGACCTCCAAGGTCCCTTCCAAATTCCGTTATTCTGTGTTCTGAATACAGAAGATCTGTTGCTAAGCAAGGTGACGGTTAAGTGAGTTACACCCAATTTTACAACTTGTTTGCCATGGTTGTTTAGCAAATCACTGGCGTTTTTAGGTGAATCGTGCAGTCATTAAGCAAAATTCAACTTTCCGCATTGACTTTGCTTGTAGGATGCCAGTGGGGAAGGTCACAAATATTGATCCGTGACCCCAGTATACTGCAACCATCATAAATGCATGCTGGTTGCCAAGCACCCAAATTTGGAGATGCTACCACAGTTCTAAGTGCAAGGATGGTCATAAGTCATTTGTCAGGGTTCAATCGAAGTTCCGCTCATCCATTCAGCACTCAGACACGATTATATCCAAGTAAGAATTTATTAGAGAAACCATGTTGGCACATCTGGGAAAAACCTGAATGTAAAGCTCCAGGGGTTTTCCCACCCAAAAGAAATTCAAGGATCCACCTCCTGGCCATACTTAAAGGTCACATGCCCCAATCCTCTTTCACTCCAACATATGCTCTTCTCCTGACACTCCTCTTCCAGGTGCCGGTTGATGTGTCCTTAACTCTCCAGAAAAGAATTTCGTTATGTCTATTTTCCCCTCCTAAGCATATGGGAGCCTTCCCCCTCCTGTTTTCCCAGGCACTAGATGTGGCAGCCACAGAGGCCTATAGGATTATAGCTTCCAAGGCTGACAGGCTTCCCCTCTTCTGGAAAGAAAATTGTCCTAGAATAAACAAAACATAGGGGGTTAAGTATTCATTCATTAACCACCTCTTTCCCCCCCCCCAGGGGCCCTTTGGCTTATCAGGAAATTTCTCATGGAATTCTTTGACCAACCGATCTGCTTTGACATCCCAATTTTTTACCCAAGTGGCCTCAGACAAAGGGTACCCCTTCAAATGAATTAAATATTGTGATCTACCCCTAAACATCCTGAAGTCCAGTATTTTTTTCACTTCATAATGGGTTTCCCCTTCTACCTGTAGGAGGTCTTGTGTTGGACTGAACAGCTAATTTCAACAAAGTATAATGAGATTCCTTGTGGAATTCGCATTTTGAAAGCTTTACATATAGCTTTGCCTGTAGAAGTTTTTTTAGCACCTGCCGCACTAATTTTACATGCTCTTCCATCGTCTCAGTGAAGATGAGAATGTCATCCAAATAAACTAGAACTCCTTTATGTAAATGTTCATGGAGTACCTTATTAGTTGTATGAAAACTGCGGGGGCTCCTTGCAGACTGAAAGGTATAAGTCTGAACTGGAAACTTCCCAAAGGACAGTTAAAAGCAGTCTTCTACTCGTCTCCTTCACGGATGTGAACTGTATAATACATTTCTCGCAAGTCCAACTTGGTAAAGATTTTCCCCTTTGACAAATGGTTCAATAGGTCCTTCATGAGGGGTAGGGAGTAGGTATTTTGAATACACATTCACTGATACCTCTAATATCAGCGCACATCCTCATCTCTCCATTTTTTTCTCTTTGAATAACACAGGAGCCGCCACTTTCGATTTCACAGGTTCAATGAAGCCTCGGGCTAAATTGGTGTCTATGTATTTTCACAACTCCGTCATTTCCACTAGAGTCATTGAGTACATTTTGGGCTTCAGCAAGTTAGCCCCTGGCTCAAATTCAATCGTGCAATCTGTGGCTCGGTGGCGTGGAAGGAGATTACAGTTCTCCTTGCTGAACACGGCTTCCAATTCTTTGTATTCTTTGGGGATCGAAGGCTCCCCTGTCAAAACTTCTACAGCTGTGGCTGCGATCGCTGGAGGAGTTTGTGTATTATGTGGGGTGCTCACTGATGGGAAGGGGGGTAATGGACCCACCCCATCCTAATTTTCCAACATCCATCTTCCCATTTGTCCAGCATGCAAGCCCCAGTATTACGGATTCAGACATCTTGGGGGATATGATGAATCTCAATATCTCTTTGTGTTCCCCTATCTCCATTTTTATGAGCTCTGTCACTCGAGTGGCAGGGACTCCTCCAATCAATGCCCCATCGACTTGCTCAAACTTTATGGGGGTTTTTAGTTGCTCAGTCTTTATCCCCAACTGTTTTACTAAGAGGACTCCAATCAAGCTCCTTGTGCACCCCGTATCAATTACAGTTTCCACTTCTCCTGGCTCCCCCAATCTAGGGACAGTCAATTTGACTTTTATGGAAAAGGAAAGAATGACTCCACTCACCATTGGATCAGCTTCTTCATCACTTGCTTCCCCGAAGGGTTCCACAACCACGGAGTCATTGTCCTCCCATTCTAAATGGGAGGCTTCTGCTGCTTGTTGGGTGATTCTCCCCCCATCTAGGGGCTTCCTCAGGGTTCCCCTTCCCCTGGCCACTGTCACCAGGTGGGATGGCGGAGCCGGTGTGGGTGCTGGGCATTTGGATGCTCTATGGCCAAGCTGGCCACACCAAAAACACTTGATGGGTCCCAGTTGCCTCAGTGCAACCGCCAATGGAGCAGCCGGCTTTTGAGGGGGCCTTTTCCCCCAAGGCTTTCTCCCCTGTCTCTCCGGAGGGGTTCTTCCCTTGGGATATAATGACCGATCCAATGTGGTGGCCACTCTGTACCAATCCTGCAGTCTTGCTGGTACTCCTCTAACGTCACACGCCTTCACTTCTGGATCGATTGCCTCCTTGAAATAGTAGAGGAGTACTCTCTCAGGCCAATCCCTTAGATACCCAGCAACTTTTCTAAAGTCCCAAACAAGTCCTTTAGAGGTCGCCTGCCTTGTTTCATCATTCTTATGATATCTTCATTTTCTTCCTTTTGATCGGGGTCATCAAAGCGGGGCCGCAGCCCCTGGATGAACTCATCAATGTCATCCAGCTCCACCGCTGCCTTATTATGTAGCTGAGCTACCCAATCTGAGGTGACCCCCCCTCATTCATCCCTCTCTGTGATTGCGGTCACTAGGTCGTGGTCCATCTGGAACATCTGGCCAAACTGGTCAATGTAAGCCAACACTTGGTGTAGGAAATATGCCAACTTTGCAGGGTTTCTGTCGAAAGTGGCTCTAAACCACGGTGGCTTGTCCGCCTCTGGCTGGCTGGTCCGCCTCTGGCTGGCTGGCTGGAGCAGGGCCCAGGGCAGCCAGCTGAGCCCTGGGGGGGCAGCGAAGCCACTGGTTGTGGGCGAGCTGGGACCTGCTGGAACCCGGGCAGTGGTGTCCATTGGTACTGCACCCACCCCTGGCCGGGATAATATGCCACCCCAACGGGATGCTTCCACCAGCGGCAACATGTACCTCGGCTGTCAGGGAGGTATCACAGCTCTCGGGGGTGCTTCGACCACCTGTGGCCTCCCGCTTCGCTCTACCACTCTCAGATCTCCCGCACCTCATCTTCTGAAGCCATATAGTAAGGTCCTGTCACCGGGGTTTCTACTCTCGCCACTGCTGCTTCTGTGAAGGAGAATCTCGGCTGGTTCAATATTCTCTTCCTCTGGGCAGCCGAAGTCCACAGGATGTGTCTTCCCACCTCCAGGCATTCAAACCTCTCCGGTAACCCCATCAAGGACTGACTCTGTGAGGGTGGCAATAGGTCACACTCCCTGGGGCTGCCAGACTCCAGGATTCTGGCTTCGCTCGGCTGGACCGCAGGCTCCGCACTCCAGTTGCTTCCTCTCCATCTCCGGGCTTCCTGGAGCCCCGGTTCAAGGACCCGAAAATTTTCTTCGGGCTCCTTGCAGCCAGTCTCGGCTGCCACCATCTCTCGGCTCAGTTCCTCCGAGACAGCTTGTGGGTTTTCCTTGAGAGGTGCCTTGGTAGGGATCGCCAGCACCCCTTCGAGCAACAACTTCTCCTCCATCTTCCCTAAGTCTTCCCACCACCCGTTACCGGGATGACAGTCGGGGCTCAGGACCCCGGACAGCCCCCAGTGCCAGGGAGCTGCCAAACTGTATAAAGGAGATTCAGGTTACTGTCAGGGTTGCATCAAAGTTCCGCTCATCCATTCAGCACTCAGACATGATTATATCCAAGTAAGAATTTATTAGAGAAACCATGTTGGCACATCTGGAAAAAACCTGAATCTAAAGCTCCAGGGGTTTTCCCACCCAAAAGAAATTCAAGGATCCACCTCCTGGCCATACTCACAGGTCACATGCCCCAATCCTCTTTCAGCTCCAACTTATGCTCTCCTCCTGACACTCCTCTTCCAGGTGCCGGTTGATGTGTCCTTGACTCTCCAGAAAAGAATTTTGTTATGTCTATTCTCCCCCCCTAAGCATATGAGAACCTTCCCCCTCCTGTTTTCCCAGGCACTAGATGTGGCAGCCGCAGAGGCCTATAGAATTATGGCTTCCAAGACTGACACTAACACAAAGCATAAGCAAGGAAATAATTATGGTAATATTATCTATGTTGGTATTAACTGCAGAATTGCAAACTGCCAGAATCTGTAAACTACCAGAGAATGTGTAGGAAAATAGCAAATAAAGTCAACAGGAAAACGGGAAAGTGACCCTGAAGTGGCTGCATCCATTTTGAGGTAAGATACAATTCCCCTGAAGGGCTTGGCACCTTTGGTATCAAGAAAAAGTCTTTGTGCAAAGAGGAAAATTGATGTTTTTTCAGACATGGCAGGAGAAGAATATATTATGTATTCTTGGAACCTGGGACCTCTTATTATCTGATTGGAGAAAAAAACCTTTATAATTCAACTCCTATTGTTGGAGTGCCAATATACAAGTTACTATACAAAAATTAGGGCATGAAACTTTGGTGCTGCTCCTGCAGGGGCATTACATCTGTCCCCTGTGATCCCTTGGACAGCAGAACTAGTTTATTTCAGGGGGGCAGGGAGAAGTCAGCTGTGGCACAACTGAAAGCACATAGTTTCTGATACAGTAGTGGAGCTCTATTAGGCTTGTGGATGGTCCATTTTCCCATTTATTCTTTTGAAGCTTTACTTTTTTCTGCCCTTTGCTATCTGACCTTGGAGCTTTCCCCAAGGCAGTATACAGTACCTATGATTGCTATCTTACAGTTGGAAAACGCCATTTGGCCATCACATTAAATACCTATTTACAGCTGGCAAGCTCTTAATCCTAATCAGTTTCACAATCCCTATGAACAGTCCAAATTTATTTATTCTGAAGAAATAAGACTTCTATCTTACTCCATTTTCCAGCCTTCAGGCACAATTCTCTTTCCTAGCCCCGTTCTCAATGCAGAGACTCTATGCTGGAACTTACAACCATGGTCCAGCTGTATAACTACAATGTCATGTTATAATCATGGTTTACAGTATTATTTAAAACATGGGAAGAATTAGGCTTCATTTTTGGGGTGACAAAATGCACAGGGATACTGAAAACATAGGGAATGATTATAGCTTGCAGGGCAGGGCACCATAAATGATTTTTACATTTTTTTGTTAGTTGGTCAGAGAGAAAACGTTGAGGAACTTATGATGCTTCTTATCTTTTGTCTGTGTTCTACTGTGAGAAGTGGTGAAGATAATGGTTAGCAGACTTGGAAATGAAAAGTCTGGAAAAGAAACGGTAGGAAAATGCCTGGATGATTCATACTAATGGAATTAATTAAGAGATTTAAGAGACATGTGCTTAATAATAAAAAGGGACTGTATAAATCATTAAGTACTGATAGGCAGGTTATTTTCTCATTATTCCCAACAGCAATAACGGGGGGGAAAAGATAGCTTTAGAGCATAAAAGTGATAAACCAGGGATCTTAAAACCTCTCTAAGCTCAATGCCAATAGTTTTAATGGCTAGGCTTATAAAGGCTGAAGTCCAAAATATCTTGAGGATGCAGATTACAAAAAGCTGAATTATGGAACAGCTGCTAAATTGAAGGTGGAAGCTTCAAAGTTCATCTCATTAATTGCTGTTGTAAACTCATCACTTGAAATTTAAAAGCTACAAATAATGTTTCTCATGAGGACACATAGACGAACCTGCAGACATCAAGCTGGTTTGCCACTTGCATTGTTTCATATTTATCTTGAATAAGCTAATAGCATTTTATTACAAGATAAAGTAAATTATAATCACACAGAAGAGCCCATTTTAGTGAAACACATCCAATTTCATATGCTTTCTGTAAGATTTTGAACTTTTAGACACTTTATTAGATAACAGTCATAATGACTGTACAGAATCTTTCTACTTATGTGTTATTTAAACAGTGGAGCAATATTTTAATTTCAATAGAATCCTTAAAATTAAATAACCACTTATTCTAAATTTAAGCATACATCTTAAAATATATAGCTTAAATATTCAATAATAGCAATAGCAGTTAGATTTATATACTATTTCACAATGCTTTGCAGCCCTCTCTAAGCGGTTTACGGAGTCAGCATATTGCCCCCAACAATCTGGGTCTTCATTTTACCAAGCTTGGAAGGATGGAAGGCTGAATCAACCTTGAGCTGGGATCAAACTGCTGGCAGTTGGCAGAATTAGCCTGCAATACTGCATTCTAATCACTACGGCTCTTAATACCAAAAAAAATACACAATATTTCTATATTGAATAACTAGATTTTTTTAAATAGAAAACTATAAGCAGATATTACTAGATATTTTTTCATATTTTCATGCAAGTCCTAAGCATGTTTTTTTTGCTACGGTAATTGTTCATTCTCCCCCGCTTTGAACCCACATTACATCTGATCAACCTTTAGTTGGAAATCAGCTCATCCTTTAGTAACTGAAATATAGGATTGTTTTGCCCATTTTGGGGAATATGACAAACAACAAATTAGAGTTTTGCAGAGGAAATTATACTACCGTATTGTTCCTATGGATTTCAGGAAACATAACTTTTCTGATTCAGTGTGAGTCACACTAACCAGCGGTATAAACTGCTGTAGATAAGTTTATGGATGATGATGATATACTGATTAGTTATCTATTAAGACTGTCAGTTTGTTAGTCCTTGAAAAGCACAATATTTTGCATTCTTGTCAAGCCTCTTAATACCTCATAACACCAGATGTTGTGATTAGTCTTTTCTAGACAGAATTATCTTTCTTCCTCCCATCCAACATTCATTATATCAACAAAACCTTTTACAGTATTTACAGTTCAGAATACTTGACTAGAACTAAATTCAGTTTGTTAAAGTTGGTGTGATATTTTAAATTGTCTCCTTTACTAAAAGGGGTTAGTGTCATTGACGCAGAGAACACAAGTAAGCAAGCCCCAGGAGATAGCAGAGGACAGGGGCTCTGGTGTGCTGTGGTCCATGGGGGTCGTGAAGATTCGAACATAACTTAGTCACTTAACAACCACAAATTGTCTTCTGATAAAGTATTTTATTGACTTCCACATAGAAATAAAACAGAGCTTTGTAGCAGCCAGAAATCCTGCCCATTATGGATTGAATTTGATTTCTCTTTTTGAAGTCAAAAGCTGTATTGTATTACGTAACAACATCCCTCGTATTCTCAAGGAGCTGGGATGGTCTGACATTAGAAAATAAACTTCGAGAATGCCGGATATCTGCCATCTCGCCTGAAGGGTTTTTGCATTGCATTCAAATTTATCAGCCCATATGCTGCTTCTATTAAGTCTCTGACAAACGCCGCTAAGTATTCTTAAGCTAACGTGCTTTTCAAGGAGCATTAAATAGTTGCATGGAAATGAAATCCCGCTTAGGTCACCTGCTGCGGCAAGATAAGACCGCCCGTCAATCCAGTTCAACAGGGAAAGAGGAAACGAGCGAGAGGCCGCGCCAGCCGCACACAGGTGGCCGAGAGCAGCTCCGAGACCGCCTCCCCTCGGCCGCTTGGGGAGGGGTAAACGGTGCCGCCTCCGACAGGGCGGGCCTGCTCGCGTGTAGACTGGAGGGCAAAGTCTCCGCAGGACGCCGCGAAAGGAACCACCGCTTCCGCTGCCGCCGAGCACCGGACCGGCGGATCCCCATGCGGCGGCGGGGACGCCCCCGGAGCCCTGCGGAAACGGCGACGGGGGGGCGCTCATGACTTGGACTAGCAGCATGAGTAGTGGTTATAGCAGCTGGGAAGAATCGGAGTCTGAGGAGTTTTTCTTCACAGCTCGCACCTCTTTCTTCAGGAAACCCTTCGGCCAGGCCAAGCCAAGCCTGCAAGTAAGCGACTGTCGGCCTCCCTCGAGGTAGCTCTCGGAGTGCCAGCTAGGCGGGAATCTTCGGGCCGAGTCCCAGGCCAAGCGCCCTACCCCGGTCTGACCCGTTGCAGGCCGCGCCTTCCTCTGTGCTCTTTCCAGCTTCGGGGCTAGCACTTATCCAGAGCTCGCTCTGGGAATGCTCCCGCCGTTCCCTTCATCCCTTTATAAATTATAAGGATCCGTGTGAACCGGGAGTCTCGGTACGTAGTGAGACACCTGGGTTTGTTTTTGTTTTTTTGCTATTTCTAGATAGCTCCAGTCTCACTCCCTCTAGCTCAACCGTTGAAACGGTTCAAAAACGAGATTGATCTGGCTCTTCAGGCTTGCCAAAAATAGATATCAGCGGATCCACTTCCTTGTGAGCCCTCCCAGAACGAGCACCGGACAAACATTCTCCCCGCCGGCAAAAGGCGGTCCTCTGAATTCGGATGCTCCTATGGAACCGCGTGGTCTTGTAGCCATGACCCTCGTGTACAGTAGTTTCAGCGTTTTTTAAAAACGGGTTCACTATGCCCCCCAGAGTCACTGGGTTGCTATACAGATATGGTAAATACAAGTTTATAAAGACGTGTAGTAACAGAAGTAACTTGAGTCGTTTATGTTAACTTGTCCGCCATGAGAAAAGCATGGTCCATCTCATTCTTTAAGAAAGGAATTGAAAATAAACAATAAAAATAATTGTGCCGTTTATGTAAACGGCCGCTATATCTGGAATATTGTGTACAATGTGGCTGCCACATTTGGAACAAGTTGTCAGACTAGGAAAAATACGTAACGGGCAACTAAAATTATTAGAGGAGTGAAGCATGTGGCTTACAATTAAAAAGTAGAACATTTGTGACTCGGGCTTAAAAAGGCCTGGGGACGGGTCATTACTGAAGTGGAAACAATGCTGAATGATATGGAAAAAGTGGACATGGAGTTGTTTTCCTCAAAGAAATTATCCAGTGATGCTGATGTGAAGCAGATTTAAAACACAAAGTATAGCGGATAATTAACCTGTAAAATTCATTATTATAAGACAACATAGGTGGGTTTCTTTTTATTAAAGTTATAATAAAATAATGACAAAATACAGAGCTTTTATAAGTATTGTAGTTCATTAAAATTTTCAATGTTTAATTAGTGTTTATTTGTGTGCATGTGGGTGCGTGTGTGCATGCGTGTATCCCTTGGAATCAGTGTCAGCTCCTGAGGAGTACCTGGGATAGTTCCTGCAGTTTTCTTGGCAAGATTTTTGGAAGTGGCTTGCTATTGCCTGAATCTTAGGGCTGAGAGAGTTCGACTGGCTGAAAGTCGTCCAGCTACCCTTCTACTAAAAGTTGGACTGGCACTCACAATCTCCCAGTTTCTAGTCTGATGAATTACATTGTTGACAATGAATGAATATTAAAATCCAAGTATTATATGCGTACCAACAATAATTAACATATTATAATTAAAGTGTGGAATTAAGATTACAGTAATTTGTCTAAATATGTCTAAATAACAAAGACATTGTTGAGAAAAAACTAATTTTTGGATGTAGTACAAGCCCATACATAGAATTTTAACGAATGACTTTCAAAATTATTGGATGAATTCATAAAAAACAGATCTATCAACAATAATAAGTCTTGAAGATTCAATGTAGGCAGTTCATTTAGTGACCATTCAAAGTTACAATGGCATTGAAAAAAAGTGACTTAGGACCATTTTTCACACTTAAGACCATTGCAGCAGCCCATGATTTACATTCAGATGCTTGGCAACTGATTTGTATTTATGATAATTGCAGTGTTCCAGGGTCATGTGACCATATTTTGCTACCTTCTGACAAGCAAAATCAGTGGGGAAGCCAGATTCATTTAGCAAATGGACTAACTCAACAACTGTTGTGATTTATTTAACAACTGTAGCAAGAAAAATTGTAAAATGGGAAAAAACTCATTTAACAAATTTTGAGCTCAATTGTAGTTGTAAGTTGAGGACTATCTATATAGTTTACAGTTAGATGTACCATGTTTTCCTGAAAAATAAGACCCATCCCGAAAACAAGCCCTAGCCTGATTTTTTTGGGGTGGGCCTAATATAAATCCTACCCTCAAAATAAGCCCAGGGGATGGGCTTGGCCCCTTGGCACAGCACAGATACTTGTAAGTCTGAACGTGTAAGCAGAGGCAGGGGGGACAACTTGGATTTACAACCTGCTGCTTGTAGACAGCAATGTATCTCTTGACCCTTACTTTGGCAATTGTTAAGTTACATATTTATGTAATTAGTTTTAGATTTTTAAAATGTAAGTTGCAGCAGCCCAGAACTTTGTTTAGTTTCTGGTAGGTTTGTCTAACGCACATGGGAATTAAAGATTCTGGAGAACTCTAACCCAATTCATGGTTGCGCACCATCTGAACTCACTGGATCAGTGGCCCCTAACCTTTTGGGCACTACGGACTGTTTCTGTTAAGACAGGTTTTTCAGTGGACTGGAGGGACATAGTTTGGCATGCTGCCTGCATCCTGCAGATTGGGCTTTACTTGTTTCCACGGCCCTGTTTGTGGCATGCCAAAGCCTGGTATCCATCCATGGACCAGGGTTTCATCATGATTCATCATATGATTCAAAGGATAGTTTATCGATTTTCTGGAAGTAAATCTTCTGAACTGGAAATAGCTATATTCTAAGGCAGGGGTGTCAAACTCAAGGCCCGTGGGCCAGATCCAGCCAATGGGGTGCTTAGATTTGGCCCGCCGGGCTGCCCTGGAAACAGTGAAGGACCGGCCCACGATGCCTCTGCCAGCGAAAATGGAGCTCAGGAGGGTCACGCATGGTCCTCCCAGGCTCCATTTTCAGCCACAATGGCCTGCAGCCCTCTGCCAGCAACAACGGAGCCTGGGGAGGCAGTTGCGGCCAAAACCGGAGTTCTGGCGGGCCACATGCGCCCTCTCCAAGCTCTGTTTTCGCCAGCAAAGGGCTGCAGGAGGCTGTCATGGCTGAAAACAGCCTTGATGAGTGACTATGTTCCCCAGCCATGCCCCCTCCCCCCCGAGGGAAACACAACTGATGCAGCCCTCAATGAAAACGAGTTTGACACCCCATTTCTAAGGTAATATAACCCCAGAATAGTCCTGCTGTATTTGGTACATCATGGTTGAAACATCTAAAACTGCTTTAATACCAGAAGAACATCATCTGTAGCAGGTTCAGCTTGGTTCAAGAATAAACAGACCATTATTGAGTTCTCTAATGTTCTATTCCCAAATATGACTTTTGCATGTATTTGTATGTATATATAATAGCTATTAGGTCAACATTCCACAGTTGTCCACCAGCCAAGGTATTTGGAGATCCCTGTGTTAATGTCTGAACTGGACTGATCTAGAAGGAATTAATACCTCCTTGCATATGGAGCAAGAATAAAGGCTAATCTTTAGTTCAAGAATAAAGGCTAAATAATTCTTTTATGTTCTTTTAGAATTGACACGAAATTCAGAATAAAAGAATTATGTATTAAGTTTAATTAAAATATATCTTTTAATCAAAACATTTAGATATGTCAATGAATATCTAAAAAGTGGAAGTGTTCAGCTTTGTGTACTTTTAATTAACTTCTGAAATATCTTTATTCTAATTTGTTTTTAATGGAATCCTGCTCCTCAAGTTATGATCATCTGTCTAACCTATAAGCATTTGGCCTTAAAAAAAATTAAAGCTCATTTCAGATGCTAAAATGGCCATAGGAGTATGACAAAATGATTGATTCTACTGACATTTTAAACTGTCTTTGTAACTCTTTGTAACTCTTAACTTTTTAACTGTTTTTAATACAATTTTTTCACAGTTTTTGTAAACCATCCAGTGATACTTAGATAAGATAGGATACTGTAGAATTGGATAAATAAATATGTCATAATAGGTTTATAGCAAAGCTACTGAAGAACCCCATTGGAAGTGTGCTAAGTGCTGTAGGGAGTGTTTAAAGCGACCCATGGCATTGGACCAGGATACCTGCAGGACCGCATCGTGTCTACTCCCCCCCGACGTCCCGTGCG
>JANHFL010002570.1:0-18985 GCA_032468155.1 Oxyrhabdium leporinum | reverse complement strand
AGGTTAGTGAAGGGATGTTGCTGCCCTGGGGGTGGGGTGGGGGTTTGGCATGGGTGCCCTGGCTGAAGCGTCTTTAGCTAAGCTGGTGCAGAGCGCATGGGGCAGCTCCGCACCCACTACCTTGCTTCACCCTAGACCATCCCCCACCGCCTCGCTTCGTTCTTCGCGACGCGAATTTCAGGCGCACTCACCTGGTGGCGGTGGCACTTGCTGGGCAGCAGCAGGAGCCTGCTGCTGACCCCTCTTCTGCGGCCACCCGCATGCATCGCCCCAGCCTCCAGAAGCTTGCCAGAAGGCAGCTGCAGCCTCTAACAGAGACACTATTATTGGCTGCAGATGCCTTCCGACAGGCCTCGAAGGCAAAACAGAGCCCTGGGCGATGTGTGCGCGTCCATCTGGAGCAAATCTGTGCGCGTCCATCTGGAGCTCAGCACGGACTGAGGGAAGGATGGCAGGTAGGAAAGTGCCCCCTCCCCATTTTCCTCTGCCAAAAAGCCTCCATTCCGAAACTTCAGCATTCGGAATGGAGGCTTTTTGGCAAATGCTTTCCCAAGGGGCCAGTGGGCTGCAACTGCAGCCAGACAGTTCCCCCCCCCTGCGACCACCCCCACCTCCCCGGGCTTATTTTCGGGGTAGGGGCAAAATTAGGCCCACCTAATTAGGGTTGGGCTTATTATTGGGGTGGGTTGTGTTTTGTGAGAAACATGGTAGCACATGCTGCCACATTTCACTATTTAGTTCTTCCATCAATGGAAGTAAGCAAATCATTATAATTATTTTGTAAAGTTAGGGTGGATGAGCTATGGTGGCGCAGTGGTTAGAGTGCAGTACTGCAGGCTACTTCTGCTGACTGATGATTGCCAGCAGTTCGACGGTTCAATTCTCACCGGCTCAAGGTTGACTCAGCCTTCCATCCTTCCGAGGTTGGTAAAATGAAGACCCAGGTTGACTCTAAACCACTTAGAGAGGGCTGTAAAGCACTGTGAAGTGGTATGGTCCTCAACTTACTACAGTTCATTTAGTGACTGTTTGAAGTTGCAACAGCACTGAATAAAGTGACTTATGACCATTTTTCAGAGTTATGACCATTGCAGCATAACCATGGTCACCTGATTTACATTCAGATGCTTGACAACTGACTCAAATTTATGACGGTTGCAGTGTCCTGGGGTCATGTGTTCCCTTTTTGCAACTTTCTGACAAAGTCAATGGGGAAGTCAGATTCACTTAACAACCATGTTACTAATTTAACAACTGCAGTGATTCACTTAACGAATGTTGAAAGAAAATGCATCACTTAACAAATATCTCACTGAGCAATTTAAATGCTGGGCTCAATTGTGGTCCTAAGTCAAGGACAACCTGTAAAAGTCTAAGTGCTATTTCTATGACAGATTGCTTTTCTAAAGTACTATTAGCTTTATACCTTCTAAAGCTATTTTCTATATCAAAGCAACAAATTGAGGCATGCATTTTCATATAAACTTTTCTTTGATTTTGCAAAAACAAATACCTATAAAATTTGTTTCCTACCTTTTCCTAAAAGCATCATCTAGAAATTGCACTGATGAATTAGTCATTGGAGTCTTTGCCTGTCTGATAAGCCAATGTTTGTCCTGAAAAAGCATTGTTAAAAAAATGAGAAAAGTTGTATTTAATGTTTAATCAACATTATATAACTCTAGTTGAAAATAACATGCAAAGTTTATAAGTCTACTTGGCACAGAATTCAGTGTGGCTTGCTCTCAGTAATTAGGTATAGAAGAGGTACCCTTAGCTAGCTAGCCTATTTAATGCAATCATTAATTTCAAGCATCTTTTCCAAAATAAAAAACTGGCTGTCACATTTTGGCATTTGATCAATTTCAATAGTGACTATTGTTTAAATTATCCCATACTTCAAAAGACAAAGGAAATTTGAGCACCAGAATTTTCCATGAATATAAAGTGTATTTTGCCAGTTATTGTACTGTTCCTTCTACAAAGAAACCTAAACTCAAACATTATGATTTCTAAATGTTTTTATTATTTTTCATTAATAAAATAATATTATCTGAGTGCAAGGTCCTAATAGGTAGGAAGTAAGAAAAACACCAGATATTGCTAAAGCACAAGATCTTAAATAGAGGAATAAGAAAAAAGAAAACACTAGTCAATATAAAATTAAGAGATATCATTATGCTTATATTATGAAACATCATATGACCCTCATTTTCATCTAGAATCAGAACAGAAGGCACCAATCTAATCTGGAGTTGAGAAAATAAAATGTGGGTCTCTGTTTGCTAACTATATACAACCCATTTTATTGCAAAGTGCACACAATCAGCATGTTCGAAAGAGAGATCTATCCAACCACAACTGAACAATAAATATAATTTCAGAACAATTTGCATCATCTTGTTAATAAATGTCTTAACCTTATTTCATAATCTTCAAACTAGATATGTACATTTTAATTCTAATTAAATAATTGCATTTACTTACAATGCAATCTTATATAAACTGAAAAATGACCTTGGGTTTAATTATCTATATTTTCAAATAAACAGGCAAAAGACGTCAGCAATAAAGTCAGATTTTTAAAACAAACAATTTAAAAGCATCTACCTTTACAGTTTGCCTTAGAAATGAGAAACCTGAATCATGCTTTGGATACAGATTCACAAACCTGTGTCAGAATGCTAGGTAACAGGAGGTAGGCAAACCTGTTAAAAATAAATTAGTCAAAAGAACAAAGTATATAGAGAGTCATATGCATCAGGTGGCAAAAAAATGAAGAAGTGACAAAAACATGTAATATTCTAGTGGGAGAATATCCAGTGTAAACAAAACCTAAGAATTTAAAAAACAGAAATTTGCTGCTACATATATTTACTGCTACATACTGTATATTCTGAGGTCATGAAATTAAAGCAGTGATTCATTAAGAATATCTAGCAAATACTAACAAGAATATTTGTAAAAGATCTAGAATCCATACCTTTCCATGGATATTGAAGTTATTATTTCTTGGAGCACTGACATTCTCAAAACTCTTCTTATACTGCGGAGCGGCTATCAAAGGTGAATGTGGTGCTGGAGTTGCTATCATCATGAAAAATGGCTCAAAGCTAGATTTGTATTCCAGAAAATCCAAGGACATATTAGCCTGAAAGCAGATGCTTATTAATTTACTCATATTGAATCAGAACTAGATGTCTCCAAGAGAATACCTCAAATTCAAAAAAAATTGCATTTATTTTAAATGTCTTGTGTTTAGCATTCAAACTAAGTAGTAAAGAAAAAAAATGCAAGGCAAAAGGGATAAACTGCTGATCTTCAGATACAGCAATTCAAGGATTAAATTGTATAAAGAGGAGAAACAATCCCTATGCATCTTGGATATAAAACTGCAATGAAGTATGATGGTGATGATGAGGATAACCTTGGGACGGTTCAAGAATGCCTTGATATATAAAAAATAATAATATAGAAAACTAGGAACTATAAAGAGATCTGCAGCAAATTCGTATCCTAAATAATTTCATAAGTACAATGAGACATGCATTTAAGAGTTAAGAATGTACTCTCAGGATTTCATTCTTCTGATCATACTGTGAACAATTTGAGCAATATGCTGTTTCCAGACAGATAGCCATATTAGGACTGTATAGCAAAACAATGTTCTGTGTCATTTTAACATAGATAACTATATTATGGCTAACATTAGAGGGACTGTAGTCTAATCAACTACACTGAAGTCTGTGAGTAAAAAAATTGTTAGCATTTTATGGACATTCAATATATACTAGAACAAATAAATGGGCTAAAACTAGTTGAAAAATTCTTACCAGTACATCTGTCAGATAATCCATGCTGTAGTTCGCACCATGCGTACGTGCTTTTCCATTTACTGAAAGTGTGTAGTTATAATATTTGGAGTTTTTTTCCTAGCATAAGAAAATAAAAATACAATGAGACAATAGAACAAAACCAGTATCCTTTAGAATTTGACTTATTGAGCCAAATTCTGATATATACCTTCCAATAGGCTTCCATTTGGTTTGTCATAATTATGTCTGAGTTATGACCCTAGGGCTTTTTTGTCCTAATCATCTAAAATAAATCCTATGTAATGATCCTGGCTTTGAGCAAATCAAACTAAGGCTACCAATTCAGAGATAACACTAAAAGAACTTGCAGGAAGAAGTTTTCTGGTTTAACAATTAAACACTACCAATCAGGAAGCACCTACCATTATACTTAATCTGAATAAATCAGAATTCTTATAATCTTGCCTGAATTTGTCGCACAGGACTATTGTTGACATAATCTCTTTAGGTTACAAAGAAACAACTTTAAGTCATAGCAGATATCAATCTTAAATACTGTGTTTTCCTGACAATATGACCTATCCCCAAAACAAGTCCTAGCCCAATTTTCATGCCTGCCTCTAATAAAAGCCCTGCCCCAAAAATAAACCTTAAGCCCCGCCCACTATCTGGTTGAATGAGGTGGGATGAGGCGCAGGCATAAAAATCAAGCTAGGATGGGGTGGGGGGTTGGAGCTGCCCCACGCTCCCTGCATCAGCTTACCTTAAGACCGCTGCAGTCAGGCGCCCTATGCCTTAACACCTGTCGTGCCACTGCCCGACTTCTGCAGCCACTTGCATCCGGATGCCACGTGGCGCATCGCACTGGTGCCTCCACTTGCGCACCGGTGTACCACTTGCAATGGCACAATGCACCACGCAGCTTCCTGCCGCAAGCAGCGGCACTAGTGTGATGAGCCATGTGGCATTCTGGCAGCAGCGCGACAGGTGTCAAGGCATAGGAGGCGTGGCTGCAGTGTTCCTAAGGTAAGCGGGTAAGACATCCTCCCAAAATAAGACCTGTTGCTTATTTTGGGGCCGAAAAGAAAATAAGATCAGGTCTTATTTTCAGGGAAACACGGGGTATTCAATATATACAAATTTATGTATAACAGAATTGTGCAATAAACACGTAGGTATTATCCTATTCTTAATACACATCCTTTTGAGGCACAGATTAAGGGATGCCAGAGAAAACAACATCCTGTTTAAAACTACATATAAATACATATAAAAGACATGAAACTATTGATTTAATGAAAAAACAATGAAAAATACTGGACTTTTCATTAATAAACTGGAGTACATTGAATTTTGCAAGACCATAAGAAAATGTATCCAAGAAAAAACATATCCGTTTAATGTGAAGCTTGTGAAAAATGCAATTGAAGAAAACAAAGGGATTAACAGAGCAAAATTCAAGCTTATAAATACAAGAAAGAATGTGTTTGCCTTAAACATGAAAATGACTTTGTGTGTAGAACAAGACAGGAAATGTTAGAAATAATTGGAAAATTCTATCCAGAACTATACAAAGTTCACTCAAAAGTAACAACATCCAGAAAAGAGGAAATGCCAGATATCCTAATAAAGTATTGTCATAAAATCAATGAAAAATGACAAAGCTTCAGGAAATTACCTTGTTACTCTTGAAAAGCTGAAAGCTGGTGGTCAGAGTTTATACAACATACTAGCAAAACTATACTCGAGATGCCTCCGAAAAGAAAAAAAATATATGATGCATGGAAAAATGCTGAAGTGATTCTTATACACAAGAAAGGTGCCCAAGATGATTTAAAGAACTATCATCCAATAAGCCTCTTTCAGTCATCTGCAAGATTTTCACTAAGATAATAGCAAAAAGAATATTGAGAATATTAAATGATGCACAGCAAAGGATCAGCCAGAGTTCAGAAGTGGCTACAGCACAATGGATCATGTCCAGGTTGTTCAGCAATTCATTGAAAGGCACAAGTACACTATTCCTCCATGCATGGATTTCATCGACTACGAAAAGGCGTTTGACTCAGTATTCCAAGCAAACAATACTTAATGCATTGCTCCATCAAGGCATAGACACTGCTTACATAAACTTACTACAACCAATATATGAAAAAACAATGGCAACAATTTGCTTTAATGATCTTAAAGTGGAAATCAACACAGAACGAGGTGTATGTCAAGGCGATACAGTATCACCTATCCTTTTCTCAGCCTGCCTTGAAGAAGTATTTCACAAACTAGCTGGGCAAAAGATGGAATAAAAATCAATGACACCTATTTAAATCACTTAAGATTTGCAGGTGATGTTCTCTTCTCACAAGACCCGAAGAGCTACAAAGACACACACAAGAGCTGCACGAGGCAGGAGAATCATTTGGCTTAAAAATAAACCTGAAAAAGAGTCTGGTTATGTTTAATAAATTCACCAAAGAAAGAAAAAAATTATATCTAGAGAAGAACTAGACGTAGTAGACATAGACGACCACTACATATACTTTAGCCAATAGATCTCAATGGAAGGTGATACAATAAAGGAAATTCAATGGCGTGTTAAATGTGGTTGCCATGCATTCGGTAAGCTAAACATACTTTTCAAGAACAACCTCCCCCTAAGTCTGAAGAGAAAAGTTTTCAATCAATGTGTGCTATCTGCTCTAACATATGCTGGTGAAACATGGACACTATGTTTAGTGTCATAATCAACACAAAAGCTACAAGTAGTGCAAAGGGCCATGGAAAGATACATGCTCAGCATTACAAGACAAGATAGAAAGACCTGCACATGGATTAGAGAACAAATGAAAGTATATAATATCATCAACGGGCTGGTCACATAGCAAGAGGAACTGATGGAAGGTGGGCCATGGCAGTCATAGAGTGGATTCCACTTGATAAAAAGCATCCATGAAAGAGAACTAAAACAAGATGGATCAACTACATCAGCAAGTATTGCAGGCCCAATTGTCAAAAGAAAGTTCAGAACTGTATTGGTTGGAAACATGTGGAAGAGGTCTTCATCCTGCAGTGGACAGACAATGGCTATGATGATGATGAAAAGACATATTTCCTTCTTTCATACTTACCAAAGCATACCAAAAACTCCATCCAGGAGGAACATGGCCAAGTCCTCCGGCATCCTCTGCTCCATACTGGAAAATGAAAAATCTAATATTAAAGGAGGTTATTTCTTCATTTTCTCAGCAAAAATCTTAAAGAGTATCCACAACAGGCCCTAGAAGAGGTTTGAAGAGTGTACCAAAGCTATCTGGTCTAACGATTTCTTCATGTAGATTTTTTTTGAATTGCAAGAGGCAATCCATGTTGCAAATATTGAGAGTTTGCATATAATTGCCTAATCCCTTATAGGCATATATGGTTCTATAACCATCAACTGATTGAATCAAGAGCTTCACTATTAAAAGTAGCATTCATTTACTTGGGGAGAGGTGGCTTCTGATGCTCCAAGCTTCCATTATTTCAATTATAAACAGGCTCTTAAGAACAAGCAGCTGATCATTCTCCACTGAATGCCACAAAATGTACCATACAAAGTCTCTCACAATATTTAGATAACATGTACTTATGATAATTGCTCAGATTTTAAAATAAGGCAATTCAACTAATCCCCCTTGTATTTAAGTACTGTATAAATTCTTGATCTTACATTAATACTCTCTTATTATCGCTTAATTTTCAGGAGCATTATTTCCTTCCTCTATATGTAATATTTAGATTTAGATTAATACAAAGAGATTCTATTCTCCTTGTGCAATCAGCGATTTTATACATGCAAAAACCTTTTAAAATGGATGTTTCAAACAATACATATCATATATAAACATACCTCATTCAAATATTTTCCAGCAAAAAATGTTTGATAGCCACACTCTGACTTGAGTAGAGCTGAAAAGGTATATGGCTCCTGAATCTTCTGCCAGGATTTGCTGCTGCAATTTCCTTCCAAAGTATTGTTTACAACATGATGATTATGTGGATATTTTCCTGTCAAGATGCTGGCTCTACTAGGACAGCACAGGGCACTGGGTACATACTACATGAAAAATTGATTATAGAAATTAGATAGTACAACACTAATTTCCTGCATTCCTACATTTCAGTCTATAACTTTTACAAGCAAATTAACAAACACATTGGTAATTGTAGGCCTTACTGTTTGGGAATTTAGAAATTTCCATCAATCTTAAAAAACTATTCCACATACAAAATCCAAATATATTTTAAAATATTTGATGACATAATATCCAGATATGAAAAAAGTAATCGGCACTCACCAAAATAAATACCTCTCACTAATATATATTAGTGGAAAGGTCTGGGCAGAACTTTTGTCTTAAAGTTCCAACAATACTGTGCCCTAGTAGTCAGTTAGCTTGCTTATAAATACACTTACGATTTTTTTTCATTTGAAAAGGATATTATAGAGCCATAGAAACTCTAAAAAATATAATGAAGTCACTGTGGTACAGAATTGTCATCTCTGATATTCTGCTGAAATAAAATGTTGGAAAAATCTTATTTTCTAGCTAGGTAACACCAGAGAACTATTTATTACTTTTTGCTTGCTATTATAACCTAGTAATTATTTTAATTTTCCATTTAAAGAAATAGAATTAGTGACAATTGCAGTTCCCTCATTACTGAAATGAACAAGATCTTTATATTTTAAGAAATATTTTAGCATTTTTTCCAGTGTACTGCCAAATTTTAACTGGCTTCTGGAATACCATCTTTCATAAAGGCAATAGAAAACAGCACTTCAAATAATACTGCTAAACCACAAAACACTGTCTAAATTGCAAACTCCTCAAAAAATATTGCAATATCCTGAACCGCTCTAGTTAATCTCAGAAGATATATATACTTTGAGCATTGGAATAATGTTCTCCCAAATGGCCTAAACAACCTGATTTACAATGCTCTTTGGGTTTGTATAATAATACTTGTACCCCCAAGTCTCCTAAAAATCTCTCCCAGTAGTTTGAGATGATAAGCAGGAAGGATACATCCAGTATTGAGGGATAGCATAAACCAAACAATAAGAAACCCTCTAAACTGCTTCTCCACTCCGTCATTATCTGTGACTAAATTTCTAGAAAGAACAAAAATGATTTCCACCATTCATGACAAAAGTATTTGAAGGCAACGTATACCTCCAAACAACTTAAAAAGGAAAATCAAATTCCTATGAGTCTTTGTTAATAGCTTAAATGCCACCCAGATGATTAGACTGTAAACATGCAGAATGTCCATAATTAAGGGAAAATTATCAAGTAAACTTTAATGTTGATAGAAATCACAGAATCTAATTAAGACAATGCCCAAACATAACAAATAGCTCAGAGTTCTCTGGTGTTGCCTAGCTAGAAAATTAAGATTTTCCCAATGTTTTACTTCAGCAAATTATATTTTGAAGTATTCTGCATCACGGTGATTTCATTATATTTTGTAGAGGTTCTAAAGCTCTATAATATTTTCAAATGAAATAAATTGTAACTGTATTTACAAGCAAGTTAACTGACTACTAGGACACAAAATTGTTAGAACATTAAAAGTTTTGCCCAGCTCTTTCCTTGACTTTAATTATTCATGCCTTGAGTCAGTTGCCTTCTACCGTCTTTCCTTATACAATCAATTTTGCAAAACCCACCACAAACTATGTACTTACTGCATTTGAGAAAGTTAGGCCCATTTCTGCAATAAGAGCATTGGTCTTTTTCAAAGGTGTCTGAAATAAAGGAAATATATAAAGAACTGTACTTTGTAAACAGGAAATTTCATGACTACAATCTTAAGATTTACTAAAAAGTAAACACTACATTGCTAGAATTTTTCCCAACTGCACATTTTGAGGAGCTGCATATACAGTATTCCAGCTAATCCAGAATTGATGTTTCATCAAATCTTCAACAATAAAACTTTATAATTGCAGACTAAGAAGCCAATACTGTTTTAATACTGAAATCTCAAAATTGGAAACAAATTATTCCATAACTACTACAGTATCTTAAATTCTTTCATGGAAAAATCATCCGATTTCTACTCAGAGATGTTCTCTTTCTTAGGAACAGGCATAGAGATGCAAAGCAGATGCTATTAACATGTTACAATAGTGGAATTATATATTACATAGAAAATACCTTTAATTGAGATATTGTTTTAATGTGAAACACTCGTGCTTCACCCAATCATTTAGTCAGAATGTATCTAAACACGTTTTGATTGGTTCCACTAGAGGTGCATGCAGGATTGTGTGCATTTCACCTACACACCACCATAGCTGCAACTATTTTTAAAGTATAGTAAGAGGCTCTTTTTAATCCCTGGAATGGAGAAACAATCACACACCAAGTCTAGTGGATGTGTGTTTGTTGCTTTCTTGTTTACCGGTCTTCAATCCTCAATTTACCCGGGCCGACCTAACACGCGGTAACTTCTATCCAAAAAGTTCCAGATGACTTTCCCTTATTCCCTTTCCCTTATTCCCTTTCCCTTATTCATGCGCGTTTGCTCAGAACTAGTGCCATAATGCCCTCTCTCCACTGCAAGCTGCAGAAATGCAAAGGAGAGAGTAGCACATTCGTATGATCAGGACACCCCATCCTGGGTTCTGTGGGCACCGAGGTGGTTCCAGAGTGGTTTCTCCCCTCAAAGATGACGGGGCTTTTCTCCGCATTCTTCACTACCGCAGTGGACACTCTCCGAACCACCCGCATTCACTTCTCCTGTTACCCGAGGGTCCATCTCCCCCTCCCCCCATCCATTCACACGACGCGCAGAACAAGGCTACCATTCCCCCCAGGTAGACGTCCTGGTCGTCTGTCAGAATCAGCACCACATTGGGTTTCCGCTGCCCGCTGAGACCGACTGCCCCTGCTTTAGGGCCGACCCAAGTAGTAGAACCGAGGACCAGCAGGAACACCAAAGGCCGAGCCAGAACCGGGCAGGCTCGAGCCATCCTTGCATCCGAGCCAGGCGCGAACGGAAGGGAAAGAGAAGAACAGCTAAAGCACCGGACCGGACAAGAGTAGTCGCGAGGCGAGGAGGCGTAGCGCGCTTCCTTATTTCTCCTCTCCTCTCCTGATAGGCTGACGGACGGAGCCGAATCAGGTTCACGTGACCTGGAGACCTCCGGCAGCTTCCGCGAAGGCCGTAAACGCGCTACGGGTCCACCCATTCGCTCTGCGTTGCTGCCGTGCTCCGGTTGTAATTGGCTACGATCGGTTCAGCCGTCGGATTTCCTCGAGGGAAGGTCGCCGAATGGCGGCGTCAGGAATTCATTGGTGTTAAGACTCTGAGTCCTATCACCTGTTTAGGGCTGGGTGTTTGTCTCAGCTTTGAAGCATATCAGTCATAAGAACAATGATGTATTACTGTATAATCTTTTACCAAACCATGGAACAAAATGTTTTGTTTTAAAAAAACAAGAAAACAATAATTAAAAACAGTCCTGTCAAATTAGTTACCTCGTAGCTAATTTGTATCCAACAACTTTAATGGTGGGCATTACAACAGTTCATATCTATCTGATAACACGGGTTACAATTTTCACATTTAGCTATAGATGTATATATGCTTTTAACATGATAATGGCTGCAGTGGCCCAAAATATGCATAAGTTTATTAGTTATTAAGATCTCAGGCTGTTTTTTTCTGTTGCAACAAGCCAACATTGTTGGTTTGTGAATTCTTTATGAATTCTATTTATAATTGATTTAAATGCTGTCCATACTGTGCACAAAATGTCATACTGTATGTTAAATCTTTCTGCCTCTCAGATTGTAAATAAAACACAAGAAACTGAAATTTGACCTTAAAACAGTCTTTTAGCATAAAGTAAGTTAAAAAGGGCAGGTGGTTTTCCAGTGGCCTGGACACATGATTGCCATGAATTTGGGGGAGCATTAAAATTCAAATCATGATTTATGCTTCTGTATTTTATGGGGAGGAAAAACTGTAAAATATTGTAGTTTGCCCAAATAGACATCTTTAATAGCCTTCTATAAATATTTTATCACTTTTGTTCCTAGGAAGAAAAGCAGATTTTGACATCAGGTTCAATGGCTATCAGGTTCTGTTTTCCTTAGAACTTTAAAAAAAGTGTGCAGAAAAGTACTTAAGAAAAACATTTTTAAAATGTTATGTAAAGATTCAGTTTATTTGAGTTTAATAATAGCAGTTCCATGCTAAATCATATTGAATATTGCCAAACAGCAAAAAAATCATTATTTAACCAGTGTATTTCTTATATAGCTAGAAGTACCCATCCAGAATGGATAATTTTGTATACAAGTATTTGCAGTTCTATAAATTGCAAATAAGTTCTATAGCTGTTAGGCATTCTTTATTTAATCACCTTAATGCAGCCATGAAAGAATCAGTCATAAATGTAGGTTTCCTGGTCTGTTATTCTTCCAATCAAGATGTATGCTTAGAGTAATAACTCTTAGGCTGTATTTGCATGATCGTTACTTCTGGTTAACTATGGTTTGTTCTGTCCAGTGCTTTAAAGTCTGCATAACACATGGAACACAATCCACTAGGTTAACAGGTCTAATCTGGGATTCAATGCATTTTGTGAACCCAGCCTTAAACTGAGGGTGAAGCAGAAATTGCAAGAAAAGTGAGGTGTTATGCTGCCATGAAACAGATAAAATTATGATCCAGACTTTAAGTGATGCTTGTTTTTAATTTTGTCAATGTATAAAATTTTGATTTTTTTTCTTTAAAATGTCTGTGTTTATATGAGACTTATATGACACATTAGCCAAGTATTGGTCACTTTATGATTCAGTATGTCACACAATTTTTAAATGTTGTGTTGAGTATTCTGTGTTTAAATTAAATATGGGTTAATTCTTGTGTAATCTAATAATTCCTATTCCAAACATGTTTTATAAATGAAATATCATAGGTGGATACTTCTGGCCTGTACAAATAATTTTTGTGCATATATTAAAATGTTTTAGCTGGTATGGTTATGTTTAGCTGGCATGAAGCTTGCCTAGTTTATGGCTTAGTTTATGGCTTAGTTTATGGCAGTGGCTGTGCTTATCCTTTATTAATTTACTCATGATAAACTTGATAATCTGAGTTTAGATAACAAATCAAACTAAACTATCACACTGGCTGGATTTACATTATAAGTTGCATTATAATTTGGCCAATCACAGAACCAGTTTGGTCTAGTTGTGGTTAAGACACCAGACTATAAACTGAATTCTAGTCCTGCCTTAGGTATGAAAATCAGCTGGGTGACTTTAGGCCAATCAAATTTAACCTAACTTGTTGCATGTATCCAAAGAAATTGCATTCTTTAAGTAAATAATTGTTAAATTAATATTGGGTTATGTTGTCCAAGGAAAGCTACTGGGTTTTGTTGTCCATCCAATGCTGAAATATAATAATTTGATTTTGCTACATGTACCAGTTTCAGTGTGAAACCTTGATCACTTGCTCTAAAGTCCAAACTGGTTAGCGCATAACCGGCCGGTCCCATTTACTGCAGCGGGAGGCTCCCTTTGAAATTAGCAAAGGATCGGTGATTCGAAGTGAGCTGATTGGCTCCAGGCAACAGGTGCAGAGCGGGGATTGTTTGGAAGCCACTACCTGTTAGAGGGGTGAGGCATGCAAGCCGAGAGTGTCGTAGTCTAATAGAGCTGGGAGGGATGTGACGCTCTGCCGGCGCAGGTCCTCCGTGGAGCAGAAAGGCTTTCCCTTCCTCTTCCACCTCCGTTTCGTGGAGAATGGGACAAACCCGGAACTCTGGCCTGAGAACTCCAGCCGGCGAAAGCGTTGCTCATCCCCTTCTAATAGCAGCGGCGCTTCGCAGCTGCTGCGCCCGAGGCGCGGAGAAGGAGCCCAATGGAGCTCACGGAGGTCGACTTGGGCGACGGCAGGGAGGGCGCTGGAGCAGAAACTGGCGGATGCGTTGCGGAGCTGCCTGTTCGGAGCAGAGTAAGCAGCAACGCGGGCAGCCTAGTGGAGGGCGAAGAGGCGGAGCAGGAGCCCGGCCAGAGCAGAAGGGCCAGCCGCGCCTCCTCTCTGGTGAGCGGGCTGCTAACCGAGCTCTACAGCGTGGCGCGCGTTCGCCACCGCGACAGCCTGGACAGTTCCACGGAGGCGTCCGCCGGCTCCGACGCCTTCCCCGGGGGCAAAGGCAGCAGCGCTGAATCCCGCGTCCTGCAGGAGCTGCAGCGGAACTCGGGTCAGCGACACCAGAGGAAGTATCTGTCTCAGAAAGGTAAAGCGGACCGAGAATGCCTCCAAGGTTTCTCCTCCACTGGGCCCCGTGCCGTTCTTTCAATGGGGAATGCTCCCCCGGCCGATATGAACAGGGGGTTGGCTTCTCTGAGAGACGGTCTTAGCTCGATCTGCGCTGGGTGGTCTTTCTGGGAATAAAAGCTGGGGAAGCAAGCACGTGACCCATCTGGAGTAGGCAGAGAAAAGATAAAAATGAAATGATCGTGATTATGATAAACAGAGCTCCATTAAAATATAGGTAAATACTCTGGTTGTGAATTTATGGCAGGGCTGTAGGAATTCAGTTTGAGATAAAAGGTAATGAACAGTGTCTAATGTCTTCAGGATTATAAAAATGAAACTCTTTAAACCTTGATTCTGCTTCTTTATTTGCCCTGATCCCCTTATTTGAAGGAAGTGTTTCAGTTAATTGAGACATATGTCAGTCAAAGCAAGATTTTCCTTTCTTGTTTCTTATAGGATTTCATTTTATTAGTTTTCTGATAGGATTTGAACATTATTCTTGTACCCCAATTCCTTTCAGTTAAGCAGAGATTCCCCCCCCCCCCCAAAGGTGGGATGGGAAAAGAGCTCAACTGGGACTAAGAAGCAAAGGTTTCCCCATATCTCTGCACTTCCCATCAGCTTCAAGTTGCTTTCTTGAAGGCTGGTTATTTTCTTTTGCAAAAAGCATTATTATCCTGCATATATAATTAATGCAAATCATAATATACATTTCCCCTAAACTGGTGCTTGGATTCTCTCTCAATTATTGCTTCCTTTGTGCTGTTGTTTTAAATGATCACTTCTGGGCAGGTTGCTTTTTACTGATAAAAAATCTTTTTAAATAAAGATGACTCAAATATTTTAAAATATTAAGCAAGAGACTGTTCCCTATTCTGTCCGCAATAGTGATGTGATCCTAACAAGAGGTTTACAAGGATCACCAAGATGACCCATGTGAAAGCTGAAAAGACACTTTATAAGGGATAAGAATTATCAGCCTCCTGATAGAAATGTGAGTGATCACTCATATTTCCCTAAAGAACTAAAATGATTGGAGTTAATCAATTCAAATTCTGCATAGAAAGCTTTCTAAAGGTAGCTGTCTGCTGTTAACCTCTTGTTATTTAACATATTTCATTAGTCTATAACTCAGTACTGAACCTTTAAAGCATCTTTACAATAAAGTTTATGCTATAATTTTTGTTAGGGGTAGAAAATATTATTTTACCCTGGTAGATTTTTGCTGTGTGTGTTGCTATTGCTTTTTTAAAATAAAGTGTTGGGTTTTGTTGATCAATGAATGACGGTTTAATAAATGATTTAGTATGTCTATTATCTACAGTTACTTATTAGTGATAAAACCTCTCATTTGTTTTAACTACAGTAATTTCATGAACAGTCACAAACTGCTAACTTAAAAAATCAGTTTGATGTCTGCTTTTGTCTACTAGAGGGTGCCTTGTGAGTGCATGGAAGGTTTTAAAAAAAGATTTTGAGTACAATCTTATTTAATTAACAAAGTAGAATTCTGTAAAAAGTATCAGCGTTTTATTGTGCTTTGTTACATGTAGTATATAAATCTTATGGCAAATTAAAATTGCTATAAATTATTTTGATTTCATATGATGTCACTATATAAAGAAAAAAAATAGAATTTTTATTTCTGAAAATTTCAAATTCAGTCTATAGTAAAATCAAATTGAGCCAGTAAATTAAGCCAGTAAAGCATACCTACTTTGGAGTAAAAGTATTTGAAATCCATGTAGTTCTAAAAAATGTAAACATTTTAAATATTGGTAAAATTCAGATCCTCTTAAATGTATTGAATGCCAATAATAAATAAGTTTATTCATTTCCTGTGGTTTCAGTTAAATTCAGCAAATAGTTTAGTATTTCTATGGTTTCCTTCTTAATAATATTTCATTAATGAACCATGCATGTCTCAAGTTAAAGAATATGTTCAAAGCTATATGGAGAATTTGGACGTGGTTTTAATTAATGATTGCCTTACTTTTTTCACAGGATTCTAAATAATAACATTGATGCCTGTCATTTTCCTACAGTATTCTTTTATAAGACTTTGTAGTATATATTATCTTACAATCATTCTAAGAATTTTACCAAGTGTATCTAGAGGGATAAGGCCCTTTTGAAGAAAGTCATACTGATTATCAAAGAGGAAAATAGATTTTCAAGTTGCAGATTGCATCCTTTGGCCCTTTTTTCTTTTCTTGACAGATATTAGTGAATTGACAACAGTAATACGGGAGTTGAATTATAGAATTTGTGTTCAGTCAGCAAAACTGCTTCGCCTTCTGAAACAAAAGGACAGACTTTTACATAAAGTCCAGAGGAACTGTGATATTGTAACAGCCTGTTTACAGGCAGTTTCCCCCAAACGACGTGAGTACTATTTATGTTAATCCAGAAATATTATAATTTTATTCCAAATATTATGCTACTGTTGCATTTTCAAAATGCTTTTCAGAAGAAGAAAAAGATATTTCTATAAACTTTCTGTAGTAATGTGGATAAGAAAGTCATATTTTGAGTTAAACTTTCTAAGGATTTATCATATAGAATTGCAGTATATTATTGGTAAAGATAAAGATTATTGATAAAGATTTTTATAGTAGTATTTATAGTAGTATTTCAAAACTGAAAGCTCTGATTGTAGCAATATATTTGTGGAGAAAAATTATAGTTTTCAGATTGATAAAGTCCTGATTTTTATATAACAAAAGTTCAAGGCTCCATGCAGAACATATTTTCCAAGTAGTAAATCCACTGAACGTCACTGTGAAGGCCAGTTTCCTTAGTTTCAAGGAAACAGGAATTCAATTATAATTTCTTCAATTTTAGAAACACTTATGAACCATTTATTGGAAATATATCTAATAATGATTACAAACTCTACTACAGTAATGTATGTCACACAAGTTATTCTCATAAATGTTTTGCAGCTAATTGTCTTATATCTTTTTCATTAACATGCAGCATGGCAATGTGCTATCCACAGGTACAGTACATAAACTAGTTTGAAGACTGCACTAAAATGAACTGGTGCATGCAACTATCCATATTAAATGTAGAATTTTTAATGATCTTCCAGTTCTGATCTTGAGTGGTACGGGATTACGAGTTTCTACTATTTGATTTAAGTAGCTGGTTAGAATTTTGTATAGCATAATCCTAAAATATGGTTCCTGGGAAGTAAGAGCCACTCTGTTAAAGAAAGCTTATTCCAGGAAAACATGCATAGGTTGCAGGTTACACCACAGATTCTTTAAATATGTTTGTGTCATACTTCAGAGATGTAGACTAAGAATAGCTGGGTTTTTTTTTTACTTTACTTTACCCAGCAAATAAAAATCAACTAGCATGGCAATGGTACTTTTGCATGATTTCATGTGATGTAGTAGTAGATTTCCTGTACAGATAGTAGACTGCAGTATCAGTTCTGAAAATTGTACAAATGCAATATTTTGTTTAAAGGAAATAAATTGTGCAAACAAAACTGCAAAACTCAACTACATTTCAAATTTCAAAATTTATAAACATACACACACGCACATTTGTGAATGTGAAAATAACTAAACTAACCTCAACATTATTTAAATACCATTGCAAGAAGGCATTATTCTTCAGTAGTGGACCCATATTTAATTATTGGAATGGGAGAGGGGAGCTCCAGGTTCAAGACCTTACCTGGCCATGGAACAAACTTGGTGACCTGAGGCAGATTATCAGTCCATGTCTAGCAGCAGGGTTGAGCCCAAATGACAAACAGTAGAAAATCTCAACTCTCTTCTTCCTAAAGTCCCCTGAATGTTATGCACCATAGCCTTGACCTTTTGCCCTGGTATGCAGCTTGATAATTATTATTGTTGCCACCACTTATCTTTTAGAGAGATACCTTTACTTGGCGCCCTGTCCCTCAAACTCAGCATGTGTATAGCCAAGGATCCCACAGCTTTTATCCTTACTGTCCAAGAATAGAAAAAAATGATAAAACGTATCATTTAAAATTGGGAACATCTGCAGGAAGCCAAGGTTTCCTCAGAGTGATGACATATGGGCTAAAACATCACAACGCAAACGCTGCCTCTTATTTACTTGCATGCAACATCAGAATAGAAGTACTAAAGGGCAAAATTTACATTGAGATATTGTGCTGAACCCTCTTGTTTAGTTCAAAAGTAATTGGCTAGTTTATTTAAGCTTTCCTTTATAGACTATAGTCTAAGGGAGCTCATCCACCTTTGAGAAGATAAGGTTAATATATGGACCCTAAAGAGTATCGACTACATAAGATAGAGATAAACAAAATCACCGTGTCTACACTGTTTACAGCAGGGGTGTCAAACTCGCAGCCCATGGGCCAGATGTCTCACATGCTGGCCCCGCCCCTGCCCAGTTTAGCGAAGGGGGAAAAAGTCCCGATATGTCGTGTGACACAGCTGTGATGAAATGAGTTTGACACCCCTGCTTTACAACAAAGAACAATGAATTGGTACAGTAGTCCCTGGGTAACAATGGTAATTGGGACCAGGACTTCCATTGCTAAAACAACAATGGCCAGAGGTGAAATCTAGCCGGTTTGCACCGGTTCAGGGGACCCGGTAGGGAAAATTTTGATTAGTTCGGAGAACCGGCAAATATCACCTCTGGCTGGCCCGCCCCTGCCTACCTGCTCACCGCTCGCCTTGCCCACCGCTCGCCTTGCCCGCCGCTCGCCCAAACACTATTCATCTTGCCTCCCCACCCCAGCATAGGCTTAGCAGGCTATATAAGTTTACCAAGCAATTAGTCATCACAGTGTCTCTGCCTGCCTTCCCACGAGGACGTGCCTGTGCCCCAAC
>JANHFL010002569.1:186840-200314 GCA_032468155.1 Oxyrhabdium leporinum | reverse complement strand
CTCTCTCTCTCTCTCTCTCTCTCACACACACACACACACACACACACACACACACACACACACACACACACACAGAGGGAGACAGAGGGAGAGAGCATTTTCTGATAGCAATTTCATAATAACAGTCTGGGGAAAAAACCCAGCAGTTAAATCAAGAATCCGGAGCATGAAATATTTATGGTTGTAATATTAGCTCTATTACACTGATTGTTTTAGGCATATCAAGTCGATAACTTTGGAGGAGGGTGTTAAGACCCAGATTGTCCCACCTAAGGATTTAATTTGCCAAGTGGGAAACAGAATGACAGAAGAGATGGGTTTCTGGTTTCAGCCTATAGAACTCCTATGTTCTTGAAGACCCAATCACAGAAGATGACCTTTGGAAAAATTATATAACTGGATGACAAGATATGTAATTAACAATAGGAAATTGTCACAAATTAAGAGAACTTAACTGATCAACTTTGGATTGCTCTGCAGCTGATCATGTGATGTGAAACAAAACTGTAGCATGTTGCATCGCTCTAGCTAGTAAAGCACTCAGAATCTGAGCTTACCCTACTTTTATAATTAATCACTATTATGTTATCTTCCTGGTCTTTGCATATTTCTGTGACCTTCAATTGCTTTGCTCCTCATGTTTGAAATGTTCAAAACTCTTTATTCTGTTTTACCATCCAATCCTAAATTATGTATTGTGCTTTAGGTTCTGGACACTAGGTCATAGACATTCATCTTCTCACTCACAAATGCATGTGTGTAGTTATAGACAAATGTGATTGATCTAAGGAAGCATAAAGCTAATGTATTTGTCCTCTCTTTGACTTAGTATACATTATTTAGTAGGGCTGGAGTTGAACAATTACATCATTTTGGGCCTGAAGATATGTATAGGATAGTCAGATACAGGATAGTCACAATACATCTGAGATAGTTCTGATGCCAACTCGCAAACCATTCCTGACCTGCTCTTGAGTTGCCATAGACAGGGGGATGGGGAATTGAGCCTCACAGCTGCATCGAGGAACTTGCATTTCAGTCAAAACAAAGCACATTCCAGCTGGCAATGTCAAAGTCATCTCCATGGAGATCCACAGTGGCCGGAGGGAGTGACTTCTACAACCCGCGAAATTGTTTTGTTGGACAATGTGACTGATGGGAAATGGGGTCAGAGCCAAGGCTAAGTGAGGTCAAAGTTGGCTTCACTTAGTCATTGCCTCCATGAAGCTCCTAATAAATAAATGGTTTTCTTTTGAAGCTTGGACGGAGGCTCATGATTTAATTGGGGCATCAGTTGGAACCCTGACATCTGATAGATCCTGAATGAGGACATTATTCAAGATCCATCAGCATAATGTGATATCACATTTCAAAACATGCAATCCTTGTGAGATTCCTGTGAAAAATTGAAAGTACTTGGTTTCGTTATTCTTTATTTTCATTAGCAAAAATTAGGAGACAGATTGAAATCCTTTATTTACTGCTTCTACAGCTAGTGGAATATGAAGTTCATAAATGCTAATGAGTAGGTATCACCAGCACAGTAACTCAGCAGGCAGAAGCATGATAAATTAAGGTGTTGCATATTGTATACTGTAGCAATTAGAGTAGTTTAGAGATAAAACTGCTGAAATATACTTTCCTCCTACACATACTCTCAGTGGGATGGATTTCTGAAAGAAAACCAAGCAGATTCTTTCAACTTACAATAAATGTCTCTGAACGGACAGATGGACAAAAATAGAACTACTTCTGTTTAATGATGATTAATATCAAAATCAAAAGGCCCCTTGATTCCCAGACAGAAAAATGTGATTAAACAGTAGGCCTAAACAAGGACTCCCCATCTATTTTAAGTCATATAACCCATCTTGCTCTTAGTACCTCCAAGGACAGTCTGTTTCTACATTGGTAGCTGTATGATCACATTATTTACTGGAGACAATGTTAGTTTAGCATATGAAGAACTCAATATGTTAATTCCATCAGCAATGGAAACTCAGGGGGTGACTTTGGACCAGTCATTATTTCTCAGCTCTCCTCATCAGTAGTGATGATGTTAGGAAAATGTCCATATTTCATAAGAATGTTGTGAACTTAGTACAAAAATTACAAAGCTAATAGAGGAATAATTATGACAACTGCCACAATAATAAGGGGTTAAATTATTTTGTTTGTTTGCTTATTAGAGTTCTGTGCTGCCCATCTCATCTAGAGATATTCTAAATTTTATTCCTTTACACCCCGATTTTATTTTTAAAAGTGCCCATAACTTTTATAATGGAAAAGTTCATTGAAATTGGATTCTATATCCAAAATAGGCAGCAAAATATTATGGTATTTTGTACTGAGGAGTATCTGTGAAATTTTAGGCAGGAAGACTGAGGAAACTGTGGAAATAATTAATTAATACTTAATTAATTTGGTGCTGACCCTAACCCTCTTTTTTTCCAGTATCTTATTACTGCTCTTTACGAATCATCATTTTCTCAGTTTCCACAGCAAATATTCCAAATTTGCACCTCTTCATTACCACCTATAAAAGGCAATGTGGTTCTTTAAACAAACACTGATTTAAAGTTGTTGAGATCTGTGCATTTAAGCCTATTTAATTCTCCATCTGAGCCTGACACACACACACACACACATCTTCTTAGAACAAAAGCTCTATCAAGTTAACCAGGATCCACCCATTCCCCATCAGTGAAGGGAATAAGCTATTTGTTTGTCTCCACTTTGGCAATTGTGCAAGAGCAATTTGTCACATTCTGTCACATGCAGCAAGCTGAGCTGTTGGGCTTGTGTGACTCCATCCATCATCTCTTTTTGTCCCACTGACCTTAGTTTAATGCGGATACCTTGGGGCACAGCCATTCTAACAATACACCAAAGAGCTATGTCTTCATAGCTGCTCCTTTATTTCATGAATTCTGAAAGCATGAAGAAAAATGTTGCAGGAAAGAAACAAAAATAGACATAGAAAAGAACAAGAGGGAGTTTTTCTCAGCTTCTAGACATGGTGGGAATATTTGTAATGCTGAGAGCATGCTGTGTATCTCTCATAACACCGGTCATAAAAAAAAGCTTCTTACTTGGCTCAACCAAAAATAAAATGCCTTTTTATAAGGCAAATGATTTCCCATTCTGTGTTCTCCCTAGCTCTTTTGAATGTTCTTTACCTCTCCATCATACACACACTGAAGGAAGCAATGGTTTGTGACCATTCCTTCTTTCTTTAAATTTTTCAAATGATTATGGATCATTCTCAGCTCCATAGACATCATATTACATAAAAATAAATTCAATCCTCTACACTAAATAGGAAGAAGAGAAATATTACGGTAAGATGGGAATGATGTGGCCATAAGATATTAATAAATTGGCATCTATAGGCCATTTCTACAGTTGTGGACTGATGGCCCTTGAAAAAATAATGTTGTTGCTGGAAATGATGAGGTGGTTGGTTTTGAAATGGCAATAAAACCACTCTGAGTTATAACAAAGTATAAGACATAATTATAACACATAGACAGGCAAGTATAAACATAGAATAATAGAGTTTGAAGGGACCTTGAAGGTCTTCTAGTCTGACCTCCTGCTTACCTTACAGATTAACAGAGTTCTAGTCCGACCCCCCCACCCAAGCAGGAGACCCTACACTATTTCTGACAAATGGCAGTCCAATCTCTTCTTGGAAATCTCAAGTGATGAAGCTCCCACAACTTCTGAAGGCAAGCTTTTCCATGGGTTGATTGTTCTCACTGTCAGAACATTTCTCCTTATTTCCAGGTTGAATCTCTCCTTAATCAGTTTCCATCCATTATTCCTTGTCTGGCCTTCAGGTGCTTTGGAAAATAGCTTGACCCCTTTCTCTCTTTGGCAGCCCCTCAAATATTGGCATATTGCTATCATGTCTCCCCTGCTCCTTCTCTTCACTAGACTAGCCATGCTTTAGAATAGTATGTTTTAGTCTCCAGTCCTCTAATCATCTCTTCTCTGCACTCTTTCTAGAGTCTCAACAAGGAAAAGACAGTCAAACGTAAATGTTACATATATAGCTATCCACCATTTTTAAAATTTCTTTAAAAGACTGGCACTTACAGAATAATTAAAAAAAAGACGCACGTATGTATGTATGTATGTATGTATGCATCTCTCTCTCTCTCTCTCTCTCTCTCTCTTCTCCTCCTCCTCCCACTTTTAGCTTTGGAAGGAAACTGTGCCTTTAAATCTCCTGCAAACTGAGAAAAACAAGCTGTGATTTATATAAGCTGGGCAATCATGTGATTTGCAGGAAAGCGCTCTCTGCCCCCCCCTTCCCTGCCCCTCCCGGCTCCTCATCCCCACGCTGGCCTCCCACTGGCACGCCGCGGAGTTTCAAGGAGGCGGCGGCGGTGGGGCCTGATCAGGGGGCGGAAAGGAAGGGAAATGGCGGAGGAGGGAAAGATTCATTCAGAAACAGGGAAAGCAAAATAAACAAGGAGCAAGGCGGGAAAAAGGGAGAAAGAGGAGGGGGGCGGAGGAGAGCAAAAAGGGCCTCCCGCCTTGTTTTCATTCCCACCACTCGCTCTTCTTTGCGGAGCCCTCGAAGTTCAATTTGCTGCCCTCGCTGACCCGGGCCGTAGGGAGGCATCTTGCGCGCCCTTTGCTTGACGAGGAGCCTCTAGATGGTCCAAGCTAGGAAGTTGCTGCTTGACTGAATCTGCGCTCTCCTTTGCAGATTTACAGCTACTTCTCGAGGACCTGCAGGGTTGGGTCTCCAGGAGGACAAGACACTCCCCCAAAGGCTTGTAGAAACCTAAATTCGGGACTTCGTCCTTCCTCATCATTCAGTTTTCATTCCAAACCTGTCCTGTGGTTTTCTTAAAAGCTGAGACTTCTCCCTTAGTTAGAAGGGAGAAAGCCAAGTCCACCCATTTTGACCTCTAGCGAGACTTCCTAGAAGACCATGAACCTGGTATCTCTGAAACATCACAAGTGACTCTTGGCAGACTTCTGTCAGTTGTAAGAAGCTATCCAGATCCTGCTTGTGTGCTGATGAACTTGCCCTGGTCACAGAAATCCGGCAGAAAAGTCCAAATAATTTTCTCCAATGAGTTGTTTTCCAGATTTGTTGGGCTACAATATAATTCCAGACTTTAGGTAGGCCTCAATTTACGGTTGCTTACTTATGCCCCAGATTCAAAGGGTTCTATGACAATTCACCACGGCTAATTTGTCATGACCAAATTGCCACAGCCAACTCACCAAAGGTTACTTGCCACAGTCAACTTGCCACAGCCAACTTGCTGCAGGAGAACTCGCCGTGGCCATCTCGCCACAGGATAATTTGCTATTTTGACCGTGGCGAGTTGTCCTGCAGTGAGTTGGCTACAACAAGTTGGCCATGGTGAGTTGGCTGCAGCAAATTGGCTGTGGCAAGTTGTCCCATTCCCAATTCGAAGTTATGATGGCTGGGCCCTCCTGTGGTCATGTGATTACATTTTGGACACTTGGCAATCAGCCTGTATTTACAGTTGTTTGCAATGTTCCCCAGTCACATGATCATAATTTATTTTTGTTTTTTGTTGGAAACTGGCATTTTATAGCAAAAAAAAATGCCTAAAAATACACTTGACTGCTACAAAAAAAGTCATAAAATCTGTTCAGTGATGATGACGTGCTTGGAAATCCAGCACAAATTATTATAATTCCAGGCTCAGGGTTGAAAGTTGAAGACTACCTGTAGTGAATATTTAGGAGTCCAATCCAATTGGAAGGAATAGATTGAAAAAAGCTATTTTATGACGACATCGTTCCTCTTCCTTAATGTTAAAAACAAAAGGCAACATGGTGAACAATCACTCTTTCCAGTTGCCTGGATTCAGGAACGTTTGGTGTTTTCAATGTAGGGAAATCAGTGAGTCTGGAGCTGTGTAGGTGTGCATCATTAAGTGTTCTCCATTTAGGGAAGAGCTGGCTTTGATGCATAACCAGAGCCTTCCATTCTTGCAAGGAAGATTAAAAAACAAGCAGTTAATCAGAATTTTACTTTCCTTAGAAAGGTAAAATGGTGAGGTGATAACCACTGCTTCAACTTGGGGAGGAATGAAATATGAGCTTCCAGAGTAGTTCACAAGCTGGGAATTTAAGCATGATTGCAGATCAGGCATAGGTGTCATTCAGTTTGTGCGGGGTGTTCTGTGACTGCATGCTTTAATGCAGTCGGCTTCCTTTTATGTTAATTCTCATATTTTCTCTGAGCATTCATTATAATATTTTATCATGCTTGAGAGGGACTCCTAGGTTTCCTAACTGCATCTGAGCTTTCATGGTATGATTGTTTGTCATCAAAGGAAGTGAAGCCTAACAACCAGCCAATAATGTCACATGTTGCAACAGCACCACCTGCTAACCTCTGCTATTGTGAAAACATTGTTCAGTTCTTGCTGTCTTCTAAAACCCAGTTAAGGATGCGATAACAAAGCAAGTTACAGCAAACAAAAAGCCTTCGTATGTTTGTAAATTGCTTTCCTGCCTATCTGGTCTTTCCCACCAGTAGATGCTTGGCAGCTGCTTGTTGCTACATGTCTCTGCCCATCTAATCAGAAGAAGAGTCTACTAAATTCAGTAGGAGTTTCTTCCCCTATTACAGGTAGACCATAATTGAGCCCAAAGTATTTTGCTAAGTAAGATTTGTTAAGTGAGTTTTGCCCCATTTTACGACCTTTCTTACCATAGTTGTTATGTGAATCACTACAGTTGTTAAGTAAATAACATGATTGTTAAGTGAATTTGATTTCGCCATTGACTTTGCTTATCAGAAGGTCCCAAAAGATGATCACATGACCCTGGGGACATTGCAGCTATCATACAGTATATATGAATCAGTTGCCAAGTGTCTGAATTTTGATTGCGTGACCGTGGGGATGCTGCAAAGGTCATCATTGTGAAAAATGGTCATGTCACTTTTTTTCAGTAGAGGTTCAACTTCGAATGGTCACTAAATGAACTGTTGTAAATTGAGGACTACCTGTAATGTGTAAGATTGCAGTCTCATGTCGATTTGGAGCTCAGCGTTGACCAGGACTTTTGGGAATTGCAGTCTTAGTGTATCTGGGGTGCACCAGGCAGGATACAGATTTCTGGACGTTGGAATGTTTTGGACATGAAAGTTATGGTTCTTCTGAAAGCTTCCATAAAGAAGAAGATTATGGCCTATCATTTAACAATTCAAAGTTACGGTGGTCTTGGAAAAAGTGACTTAGGACCTGTCCTTGCACTTATGACCATCACCCCACCCCTGCCATCATGTAATTACAATTCAGTGCTTGGCAGCTGGCTTTGCATTTACTGCTACAGGCAGCATCCTTCAATCATGTGATTGTGATTTGCTACCTTTTTTTTGCTGATTTACAGCAAAAACTGTCTACCGAGGAAGCTGGATTTGTTTAATAACTGTCATAAAAATTATCACAAGATCAGTTCCGATTCAACTTAACAACTGCAATGACATATGATGGAGATTCCAGCCCCAAATGTAGTCGTATGTCGAGGACTACCTGTAATGAGTCATCTCTTAGATGTTCAGTGGATGCTTTCCTTTTGAAATACAGGTAGTCCTCGACTTGCAACATTTCCTTTAGTGGCCATTCAGAGTTATAATGTCATTGAAAAAAAGTGACTTATGACCACTGCAAGTTCCAAAAAACTTGCCTCTAGAAGTTGTGAATGTTCCAACCCTGGAAGTTTTTAAGAAGAGATTGGACAACCATTTGTCTGAAATGGTATAGGATTTCCTGCCTGAGCAGGGGGTTGGGCTAGAAGACCTCCAAGGTCACTTACTATTCTGTTCTGTTCTGTTCTGATTCTATTCGGTTCTGGTTTTGGCTCTGGCTCTGGCTCTGTTCTGTTCTGTTCTTCACAATTACAACCTTTGCGGCATCCCCATGATCATGTGATCAAAACTCAGATGCTGCTTGGTAATTGGCTCATATTTATGACCGATGCTGTGTCCTGGGGTCATGTGATCCCCTATTGGCTCATATTTATGACCGATGCTGTGTCCTGGGGTCATGTGATCCCCTTTTGCGACCTTTTCACAAACAAGGTCAATGGGGAAGCCGGATTTGCTTAACAATCTGGTTACTAATCAACTGCAGTGATTCACTTAACAACTGTGGCAAGAAAGGTCGTAAAATGGGGCAAAGCTCACTTAACAAACATCTCACTTAACAGCAAATTTTGGGCTTAATTATTGTAAGTTGAGGAGTGCCTGTAAATAATTTTCAAAGCTAGAAGAGCAGAGGAAATCCTCCCCCTAAGATAACATGGTCTGTGCCTGCTATTGTTTTGGGTGGCATCCTGTCCACTTTGACCTTTAGTACGACAACCTCGCTACTGGATAAGAGCAGAAAATTCAGCTATTTTCCAAAGAAGAAAATTTGATAGGACCTTTTGCTTTTTTGCTGTATTTGGAAATCAGAGATATGCTAACTCGATATGTAGACGATTTGTTTATCTTTTTTTAAAAAAAGCTTAAAGCTATGGGGTATTACCATACTCTTTGCAAAACAAATGCAATCATTACTGGTAATTAAACTGCTTTTTCAAAAATTTGCCCTGATCATACAACCAGCTTGATGATTTACTCTTGGGCTTCACCAAGAGAGAAGGGGAGGGGAATTCCCATTTCCATTTTGCAAATTCCTCTCCTGTATCTCTTATCTTTTACAATATGTTTTCATTAAACACAACATCTCTAATATCTTAGTCTTTCCTTTTAAATAATGAAATTCAACTCTTTGTTAATTAAATGTGCCCCTTTCTAAAGCTTTTACAAATTCAATACTGTTCTTTCTGAGAAGAAGGAAAACTGGATTATATACAGTCTTTTTTCCATAGAGAGTTGCATTATGGGTATAAAATGGCAATACTTTATTTTCAGTTGCTTTGCTAATTATTCTTAATGCTGAGATTGCACTTCATTGTTAACTGTTACAAGGCAACCCATTTTACTATTATTAGTTCATAATGCTTTTTGATTACCTTGTTCTTTTAAAAGATGGCTTTCCTTCCCTTTGCGATTTGATTCAGCTTCTGATACAATGCTATCGCTACTCTAGTCCTAAGAATAATTGGCTTCACACATCCCCCTAAGCTATGGATTGTTTGGTCAGCATCCCATGGTGGTCTGGTTCACACATTCCACTAAGCAAAAGCCAAAATAGCATATTGATACATTAGTGTGATATGTGAAAGTTATGGGTTCTACTGAATTCAGTGAGAATTGTTCCCAATTACAGTCATTGAGTTGCTTGTGGGGTTTTTCCACTGCTTCATGATGCTGGCATTATGAAAACAGAGATGGCCAACAGGGAAAACTTAGGGAATTGGGCAAATACATGAATGAGTAAGTTTACCAATGGATGCTAATCCTAAAGGTTATATGCTAGGTGCAAGCTTAGTATATATCTCTGGATGTGAGTGGATAGGATACACAAGTGGGAAAGAGCTTATTGTCCTCTTTCATATGCAGTCCTCACAGTGGCATAAAGTTATGTTTGGCCTTCTGGGATCAGAATGTTGTTTGTACGATCCGAGAGGCCTTGCTTTATGTTCTTAGGTGTTTATGTATTTGTTAGAAGCTGTCTTACCACATTCCTTTAGACTGTCAAATTCATGCTTCAGACTGTTATGTGAGGCATGTTGGTTCAAAGTATTCTTAAACTTGATTCATGCTACGGTAGGTAGAATAATGGAAACTGGAGGGGAGAGGGAATCTTATAGTTAAAAGCTAAAACATGGCTTCATGAAAATATCAATCAATCAGAATAGAGCTGGAAGGGACCTTGGAGGTCTTCTAGTCCAACCCTCTGCTCAAACAGGAGACCCTACCATTTCAGACAAGTGACTGTTCAGTCTCTTCTTAAAACTTCCAATGATGAAGCACCCACAACTTCTGAAGGCAAGCTGTCCCACTGGCTAATTGTCCTCACTATTAGGAAATTTCTCCTTAGTTCCAAGGTTGCTTCTCTCCTTGTTTAGTTTCCATCCATTGTTTCTTGTTCTGCCCTCTGATGCTCTGGAAACTTAACCTTAAGTTTCCTTGTCTGCTTCTTATGCATATGTTGAAGGACTTAATGAGAGTGCATGCATTTAGGTAAACCAAAATTATTACCTTCTGTAACAGGTTGTTCTTAGGAAGGACACACACCAAACTAATACAAACATGAATAGATTTACTCCTAGACATCGGCTTCTGAACTGAACATCTCCAAAGCCAGCTGTCTCAGTTCAACAAGATCCAATAAAGGCTGTCAAAGAAGAACTCATCGGTGCTGAGAGATGTGCTTGTTTTCATTTTTGACCTTAAGTCCAATCCTGCTATTAGATCTTTTGATGCAGGGAAAGAAAAGCTAAACATTCAGTTAACCCAGGAATCTTGTGCATGAACGTTCTTTCTCTAAGACAAGTTATCCATTATCTGCTCTTGCTTTCTCCAGAGCCTCTCCCCAGTTTTTACCAATTTCGTGTGTGTGTTTGTGTGTGTGAGAGAGAGAGAGAGAGAGAGAGAAATTCAGGCGTGTGAATAATAGCCTTTTATTTGAGAAATCTGAATATGACACCAGATTGCTCAATAGCTTTTTTTTTGTTTAACAACTGCATTGGGTGAATTGATTTTTCTTTCCAAACAGTGTTCTTGCTTATTCTGCGAAGAGGGATCTCCAGTGCATCAGGTAAGTTAAATGTTTCCTCTTAGGTATCCCCCCAACATTGCTTTTGATATACAAATACGCTTGATTAAAAAACAACATGTGGGGTGACCCAATTTTATGTGCGTCTTGTATAATGTGTAATTTAAGCCAGTGGCATGTAAAAAACCCCTCATAATTCAAGTGACCATTCAAGGAAGGTTCTGAATGCTACAAGAAAGATTTATGTTTTTTTAATCACTTTACATAAATTGTTTTTATTTTAAAATTTATATTCCTCAAACTTCTATTTTGTGACTTGAGTTGGCTTACAGATGTCTGGGTATGATAAATCAAAACGAGCAACCCATTAAAACCCAGCAGCTTCAACAATGAAACTCAAAATCTTTAAACGTTTTGTAAAGATGACAACCATGTTTTATAAGTACTCATTCATCATGGTTTTTTACCGAAGGAAAGTAAGCAAATGTGACAAACCTCATTGCCCCAATAAGCAGATTGCCAATTGTAGCCTTTTTTGCAGCTGCCTTTTCCAAGCTGTAACCTTCCAGATCTGTTGTGTATACAACCCCCCAAATTTCTGGCTAGAATACTCAGTCAGACCCAGTAGAGTACTGTTACATTCTCTTTGCATCTAGTATCTTATTAAGTAACTCTCTTTCTCTCTGTTAATATACAGGGGGGAGAAAAAAAGAGCTGTAAAGAAAGTGTTTCTCTCCTCACACCATATTTCCTACCATAGCAACTCATTCAGCCTCTTGATTCAGCCTCAGTAATCACAGTAAACATTATCCTCTGTAGAAAGATGTCCTGAAACTCCCCCCCCCCAAGGTCTGAAGCCTTCATTGCAAAGCCAATTAACTACTGTAGGAAGTTAAAACCCACCCCTCTCCTAGAAAATGAAATATGTTAGGAAATATTAAAAGGGCAGAATATTTCCCCTAAAAGGGAGGCCTTGGTTAATGGGTCATTAAGGCCTGAGCCAGTCTATTCTACATAACAGATCTACCTCCTTCACGCAGAGCCATTTAATTGCTCTTCATTGCATCACCCAGCAAGATTCAACCAAGCTCAGCACACAGACAACCTACAAAGATAGCCATGACCTCTGACAGCAACCAAACAGGATGCTCTTCCTGTACCCCAGAAGATTCAAAGCCAGAGGGGGTATAAAACCAAGGGACTCTCAGCATTTCTTCCTTTTTTTTCTTTGTCCAAGGTCTCCAAGGCATATAATCCTATTCATCAAAACCATGTGGTCCTGCTGTCCACCATTAAACCATATTTCCAAGCAGTCACCATGTTTCCAGTGTCTTTTTCCCCACTTGGAACTGAACCCAGAAGGATATTTCTTCCAACAATTTGGCACCCAAGGATGGAACTCCAAGCTAATCTGACCAATGGACCTGGCCCAGGTAAGCATCCCCTGTTTACAGCAGATCCATTGAGTCTGTGGGTGAGTTTTCCTGGACCTTGGCCAGTTGGAACAAAGGTTTTAAAGGGGTTTTGAATGTTGAGCTCAAAGGCTGCTTTTGGAAAGAAAATGAGTACCTCTACATTTTAAATTGCAAAGTCCAGAAAAGCATGGGAAATGTGTGTATGCCTGTGGGTGTGTGAGTGAGAGGGTCCTTCTCCCAATCATAGCTGGATCTTGCTCCCTCTGTGTATTTCTTAACTGCAGAAAGACTAATAGTCTGGAGAGCATGGGGGTTTGCCAGAGCACAGGACCTTTTGTTAGGGAAGGAGGAAGAGTGTGTGTGCATGTGTGAGTGACTTCACCCTTGGACAGCAGCTGGATCTCATTTCCCTGTTTGGCCTCTAGCCACACCCCTGCCTGTTGCTAGCTCCTCTGAGCTGTGACTGACAGGACAGGGAAAGCAAGGGGGGGTCATCAGAGTGTGGGACCTTCTGTGTATAAGAGAGAAAGCTGAGCGGACTGTGATTGAAGGGTGGGAAAGAAAAATTTTGTTCTTGTTTTTTGTCCTATGAAAACCCAAAAGCAAACCCCCGAATTTTAGGAAACTTTGGGAAACTTGAGCTAGAAGGGCCAGTACTTGTCTGTCAGGGCAGCAAGTCCTACTGGATTGTTCTCTTCCAAGTCTGAAAACCGTTGACCTGAAGTAGGAGGGCCAGAACTTGTCTGCTGGGGGCAGTAAGTCCTCCTGGATTGTCTTTTTTCCCAAACCAAAAACCATTAGCCTGAGTTCCCTCTGAGGGGAGGGCACATACTCTGTAAGGGAATTGGAGTCTCTCCCCAGACATTTTTTTAGTCTGCAAACTGGTTAGCCTGGTGACCCGGCTAAGCCAAAGTGAACCCCACAATCGAAAGGGGAACATGGGAAGCTCCCCCCCCTTGGGAGATTTGCTTGAGGATTGGGACAAATGGCAGATGCCAGTCCTAGCTGGTATGAAAAAAAGAAAAGAGAAAAAAAACGTATGTAGGAAATGGGCTTTGCTGAGGGATGACACATGAAGACAAATTTGGCTAAATAAAGGTACTTAAAAGAAAAGGGAAATATATAAATAGGAACACTGGGGTTTTCTTTCTTTTTGTTTGTTTGTTTGTTTGCTTGTCTCTTTCTCTGTCTTCTATGCAACCACGTGGTATGCTTGTTAAGATTTGTGCCTTTCCTAATTTAACTGAGATTTATGGTGGGAATGACCAGTGTGTGTGTGTGTGTGTGTGTGTATGTGTGTGTGTGAAAACATGAGAGTTCTGTTTTCCTCTCTTTTGCCTCCCTGTTTTTTTTTGTGTGTATGTCTTTGTGCGCCCTCAAGGT
>JANHFL010002569.1:166438-186740 GCA_032468155.1 Oxyrhabdium leporinum | reverse complement strand
GGGGAAATCATTCCCCACCATCCAGTCAGAGCTGAAGAAGTTTCTTGGATGAGAAGCAAAGCGTCTTCAAAGAAAAACAAAACAAAACAAAACAGAAAGCCCAGTTGCCTCTTGAAAAAAATACCTTTGGGAGAAGCATGACCTAGATGACTGAGAATCTCCATAGACTCTTAATCGATTGCTTTTCAGAAAAGCCATTAACAGTTAGTTATTCCACCAGGCCTTTGGAAGCTGGAATTTGTGATTTCCAACAGTAACGTATTGATCACTTCACCCAGTGTTATATGTGCGAGTTGTATGATGTTGTTGATATATTTTGATTTTAATGTACTTCTATGTTTTAGCTTGGCCTATGAACTTTGGGATGTATTATAGATCATTCAAAATTGTGCTTAGAGTGGCTTTTAAGCACAGAGAAGGGAGGCAATCAATAAATAACCCATTCTTGGCAACATCATCTATGAAGGCACTTGATGACTTTCGGGGTTCTGTTTCTTCTCCTTATGTCACCACCTTGAGTGGAAAAACTGACAAAAAAAACGCTTGGGACCTTCACCTTTTTGTCTAAGGCTCTGTCACCTCTGGAGAGTTTTTCAAGGTCTCTTCTGGTTGTGACATTCACCTCTACCTTTTTTAAAATTATTCTTACCCATGCTTTCCTTCCATGATCTACCATTTTTACTGCATTTAGCAGTCACCAACAAAGAGCACAAGACCTTCTTTATTTCAAACTTATTTACTTTACTTATTCAATTCCCCTAACAAAAAAGATAAAGTTTTTTCCTGTATATATTTCCCCAAAAGGCTTATCTTTTCATCAATGTTCATTTTTAGAATCGGTTTCAGTTTTATTTTTCAACGTATCCTTCCCAAACAAATTTTCAATATACCCCTTTCAACATTCCCTCATTTTAGTTTTATCCCAAATGATTTCATCACTTTATTTTTTAATTCAGTTCATTTTATTGGAATTTTCTTGTTGTGTCCCTTTCCTCTACTTTCAAAACATGTTTTTAAATTTTACTAAAACTGATCCACATTTTCTTTATTCTAGTTTTAAATGTCTTTTGTTCTCCTTGACTACTTTCTTTGAAACTATCTTTTTCTGTTTTTATACATTATATATATATATATATATATGTGTGTGTATCTTCGGTTTTTCGGGTTTTTTCCGCCAAGAAACCTTCAAATCTACGCGGGGAAAAACCCGAAAAATCGAAGATACACATACAAATACCCGCAAAAACCTCAGAAAACATATATATAAATATATATATATATGGAGTATATATATATACTCCACAACTCTTTCACATTTCATCAAACATCTCTTTTCCTGCTTCCCATCAGCCCATGTGTTTCTCTGATATTCTGTGATATCATTGTTTTCACACTCTCTCCAGCAGCTTCCACTTCTATAGTATTTTTTTTACCTCCACAACTCATTCATTCTTCCAGGAACGTAGTCTCCCTTCCACTATCGTCTCATCCAGGTCTCATATTTTCTCTTCCAGTTTCTCTTTCTCCCTTTCCTTCCATTCTCTATTTTTCAAGTCTCGCACTTGATACTATTAAATAAATATCCACTGTTCACATTCAGAATCTCTCCTTTTTGTCCTGCACTAATTTCCTTAGTCTTGGATTAAAAACAGTCAACTCATTCATGCCTTTAGATGTATTTGATCATTCTTCTGGCTTCATTATTATGAATAGACTTAAATTACATATTTGAAACATGCAAATTTTTCCTAAGCAGATTTTTATTAAACAATCACCATTCTCACTCATGCTTGGGTCTCCAAAAGGCCCAATAATGTAGACTGTACATTCTCCTTTTGTATCTATTCATTCGTGTCATCTAACAGAATATTTTCCTCCCTGAATCACATTTTGAATGTTACACAATTCTTCCCAGCATTAATTTCTGTTTCTTTCATTATCACTGTTCATTGGAGCATTATATGCCATGGTGGTACCTATTCCACCAGCAATTTTACCTGCTAGCAATCAGCTTGAGCAAATTTTGTACACTTTGTCACAAGCACAACCAAAGCTAAATTTGACTCCAGTCATTGGAAGAAGATACATTAATAATCTATCCTACCTTAATATCACTGCACTGGTCGCCAAAATAGCAAAGGATCTGCGAACATTAGTACTGTACTAGAAATTAAAGACTACAGTGAAAACAAATGGGAATAGAATTAAATATAATGAAGACCAAACTATCCACAGCAGAAAGAACTACTAGCCTCAGAATGCATTTATACATCTCTCAAAAATATATTCTTTTTGAAAAGCTGGTACCTCTGAGCAGCTCGTTACAGAATATAAATAAATGGGCCGTTAGAGGGAACTTGAATATTTATTTAGGTTCCTTTTTTTGTCTAAAATGGATCAAGTAAACTCACTAATTCCTTTCTGGCCCACACCTACTTTCGTTCTCATCTTTTGTTCATATTGAAATGCCATGAAAAACATAGTGATTCCAGCCAGGTCCAAATTAGATGGGCATGTTGCAGCCAATGGAACAACATTTGGTTGATCTTAAAAAAAAAAAAGAGGATCCTATTCAGATCTGGCTTGATTACATACAATATAAGTTCCCATCTGTCAACGCCCTTTCAAATTGTGCACTAAAGAGTTTGCACAGTTCACAATCTCATTTTCCCCTTCTCTCTCTCTCTCTTTGTGCCACAGGGACATGCTCTGTAATTGAGATCACAGCCCCTACTGAATAATTCAATGAGCATCAGGTTTATTATAAATAACAGAGGCCAGACTTGGCATCTTTTCTGATCAGCAACAAGGCAGAGATCAATAACCAAACTTCTTGTCCCAATGTCTCCTCAGTTTCTTCCCAAGCTCTTATTCCATTTCCATCTCTCCGCCCCCGCACCCCCGTCATCGGTCATTTGCTATTCAGCAATCTGATCCCACACCCATCCCACGTTGGGACTCATATTCTTTTCAACATCTAGCACCTCGAGTTCAGGGGCCTTCATCCATTGTCTTCACATCCAGCATCTGCTCTGAGCGGCTGCTCTGAATGACCTCTTCCTGCCCTTGAAAAATCACCTCAGTTTAGTTACTGCGTTACTGACCTCCGTCCCTTAATCCTCTCCTTCTCTGGCACAATACTACAAGTCAGACCCCTCATTCACAGACGAGATGGCAGTGGACTAGTTCAATGCTTGCTAAGCCCTTCCCTGCTGTCTCCCTTTCAAGAACCCATATCATGTTTTCTGGTATTTAGAAAGTAATGAGCATAGCCCCAGTCCCTATCAGAGCCAGAGTGGTAATGCACATTCAAGATTAATGAAATTCAGTGATATTTCAGAACTGACAGGCCTATTTCTAGCAGTCTCAGAATTTATGTGCCTGCCAATGTACGGCAGCTGCTTTGAGGAGCCTTCTGAATCTTCCTGCCCCCCCCTCCCACCCCAAAATGTGAATAGGGCTTCTTTAGAGCAAAACACTACAGCCATTTTTCCTGCTAATGTGCTCATCACACCATGATTTGGAATTGCAGAGGCCACCTTAAAAAGCACAACACAACATCCAGCATTTTTTGGGGGGAGGGGATGCTAAACGTTTTGTAGCAGAATGTGTGGGTGGAAGCCCAAGATATGATGGGACAAGAAATTCCTAAACTAATGCTAATAGAAAAACATGGAGAGAAAAATGATTGGTCTAACTATTTTAAACTAGCCAAAACTAAACCAACCCACACCTCTAATTCATAATTGACATTTATAATTAAAATGTAAAATGCTCAATCCATTATATCAGGGCTTATTTGAAAACCGCCTGATTTCCTTTAGTTCAGCATGTTCTTTATGATTGTGCAGGTTCCTTACTATCATTCTTAAATTATTATTTTTTCTTGAAAGGTACACTTAAAGCTTATAAAACAAATTCATGTTAAAGTGTGCAAAATGCAAGAGCCATCTGCTTGTTTGTAATTCACCGGTTTTAGATTGTGTTTCCTTTTTTTCCATTTTGATCTTTCAATGCATTATTTTTTATTAAAAAAATTAAAAGCAAGAGCCACTAATTCTAGTTCTTCACTGGCAGAACATTAAAAAAAATGGGAATAGCTTTACTTGTTTCTGAATACACATCAACAACATCTCTTTTATAAAAGGAGTCAAGACTTAACGTTTCATTTTTTTTCTCCTGAGCAATCCAGCCTTAACACAGACACACAGGCACACACACACACACATACACATTGCAGACTTTCAGACACGAGGCTTTTTCTGGACATCGCAAAGATACCAAAAAAAATGGAAGCTACAGCTTAGGAGTTCCTCCACCAACTCCTATTTTTCTTGCCTTCAAATTCCCCTTCAGTCAGCTTGAACTTTCTGTCTGCAAACATTTGACATTTATTTCCCTACAGATTAACACAAGGGCTGTTTACATCAAGCAGTCCATAAATTCCTGTTGGCCTGTGTTTTGAATCTCAATCAAAGGCAAGCAAGCAAACAGCAGTTCTTCTGAAGAAGTTCACAGTCAAGACCTCATAAAAAGCTTACTGCAGTTATGGATGGTAGTACAAAACAATAACTTAGGAGGGCAGACAGGAAGAGAAGAATCAAAATCAAGACAATTTTGACCTTAGCTTGTTTGTTTCAAATTCCTTCAATGCATGAAATAGCAATTGTACCTAAAACCAGGATTATATAAGTCACTATGGATTGAAGAAGAATATGTTATTTCTATGCAGTTGGGTACGCCTTGGCCAGGAAATTAGTGCACAAAGACTGTAAAAGTTTTTGCATCATCCCCCTCTGTGATTTTTATGTATCCATCCCTTTTCCTTGAAGTTGCCCAGAATAAGGTGCATGGCTGTTTCCTGCTATCTAATTTATCTTCCCAACAAGCTTATGGGAAAGGTTAAGCTGAAGGTACTTGCAAGCTGCCAATTTTCACTCCCTCCTGTCTAGAAATATTTAGAGGCAAAACATGGTAATATTTTCTTTATCTTAAGCTGAAATGCTTTGGGAGATAATAAAGAAGCATCATTAATCAGGATTTGCTCTCAGCTACTTATTCTACAGCTGGTTCTGACAAAACATCCTATGCAAACAAAAGAGGAAGAAAATAAATTGCCAGTGTTCTCTCGCCCTACTCTTATGTTCTTACTGGCTACACTACACTCATTTCTCTGTGGTTGAAATGATCCAACAGTTGCTATGAGCGGGAGAGCTGCAAAGCCACCAAGCCACCTCTCTGCAGTATGAAATATTAATAAGTGCTGGTCCTGAGGAGCTGGGAGGAAGATAAGGCAAGAATTCCTAATAATGAAAAATGGATCACGCACAGGTCTTGCAGAAGAAAAAATCTGTTTTCTTCTGCTTTCAGCCAAAAACAAAACAAAACCCCACAAGATTTAAACTGAAACACCATGGTGGAATTCCAGAGAACTGGAGGTGTTTCTGAACTGCTGCAAAAGCACTTTATAGGGAGATGCCTTGAGAGATGTAGATTTGCCCAAGATAATTTAATTCTTCTATTCTGGCTCTTAACCAATAAAGTGTAGAGCATATTTGATTTCATAGGCCATTCATCTTGAACATCAATTATTTCCTTAACTAATATTGTCCTTTGCCACTTCATTGGTTGCATTCTGAGGCCCCTCCAAACAGAAGCAATAATGAAGCACAACCTCCCCCATATTTCCAGCCAAGTGGGATTATTCCTCTAAAGGAACAACTTCTCTCAGGTTGCTGTGTTATGGATTAGAATTATTTATCCCATGCAGTCACTTAGCTGGTAATTTGTTCGCTTGCAATTTTGATATAAGACAGAAGACTATTAAATGGGTTTGCGCCACATCCTAATCTATGCTACAATGGGGTTGAAAGATTGGCATTCAGCATATTGATGGGAAATCTTAGCTGAAGCATATTGATGGGTGTCTTAGCTGAAGAATAGCACGATACGTGACTACAATAATTGTGTTTTGCCTCTTGGCTTAGAGTTCAGAAGACTTCACTTCATGAATGAAGTGTGATGGGGCAGGTAAGGGAGAGAAACCCCCATCTTTCTTCAATTCCGTGTAATCTGATTCTCCTTATTTAAGTTCACTTTATAGCATCACAATAAGAAAAGTAAGTATTGTTCTTCTTCCATTCTCAGTTTTACATGAATTAGATAAACAAGTGTCCTCTTGCATCTAATCTGGCAAGAAGCAACAATTGTTAAGGTTTAAATAAGCCAAGGGACTATACATGCAGGCCAAAGGCACAAAAATGTTTTGTATTACTGTTGACTCATCCTAATAAAGCACTATTAGAAGTTTAGAAGAACAGCAATAAAATTAGAACATAAAAATTAAAATCATTTGGAATCTGTGTGGGAGAGGGTGGGATGGCAACTGAAGCCATAGATTTGGTCCTGAGGTCATCATTGGCCAACTCCTAAGATTCTCATTTCTCTATTAATTATTACCGGATAATAATTGTAGTCAGCACATAAATGCATAAAAAAATCTCAGTCCTTTTGGATGCAAAATATGGCAGGAGCTTAACACATCCACAGTGAAATGAAGGAGAGCTGTTTGGGGATAATTAAAATACGACAGTAATAAGGCAAGAGAAGGAAGTGACTCTAATGGACTGGAGCTAAAAATTGCCTGAATATCTCAAGCACAGTGCACTTCAGCACAAGATCTCTGAACAGTCTTTCTTCTGACTCTAAGCTGCTATTTTACTAATGACTCATTATTATATTTATAGCTGATTGGTGAGGGGGAGATGTTTAAAAAGTCATGATTTGTCACCTGTCTCTTGTTTCCCTCTCAGCAGAGACTAAAGAGAGCTGTATTTATCCTCAAGAGCGGATGACACCAATAAGAATGCTGTTCCAAGAAACTACTTTGTGTTTGGGTCCCTGTCAACAGCCATATTTGCTGATTTAAACGCAGCCTGTTTCCATGCATCCCTATCATAAATATATGCCCAGATAACTTAATGATATTCCAAGCAGATCTTGGGGTGGGGGGGAATTGACAACAGTGATCCTTGGAGATGGTGACGAAGAGGGCGAGAGTCAAAACACTGTGGACATGTGTGCTAGCAGATTAACTGCAAGAGACATTGTCTTTGCCACAAAGAAATTGTTATATCCATATTGCCAAGCTTCTTCTCTTTCCCCTTAGGCACTCACATTCTTTACTTCCCTACATTGTATATTCCATAGTTTGCTTATTTATTTCTACAGGACTCCAGCTGTCCTCATCATAAAATCTGCAGAACATTACAAATTAATGGCAAGTGAAAGAAACCAGGAGTCAGAAGTAAATCCTGATAATACATCTCAGACAAGCTCATAATGCCAATAGGGCTTTTTTACTCTATTTAGAATATAGAACATAGAATAATAAAGTTTGAAGGGATTTTGGAAGTCTTCTACTAATCCAACCCCTCTGCTCATGGTCAATTGCTCTCACTGTTAGGAAACTTCTCCTTATTTCTAGTTCTTTGTTGTATTCTTTTTAAAGCAAGATATTTGGGGTAGTCTTATTTTATGCTTATTCAACAGGTGACACAGGTGGTCAGAAGATATTATTGTGCAATAATTACCCAGAATTCTGAAGAATTATAGTTTAATGAAACCAAACATTCATACCAATGGAAGCTGGCTGATAACTTCTGTCTGGATTTTCCTGCTAGTTGAAGTATCAGGGAGGAAGATATTACATAAGCCTTCAGTTGTTAGAGAATTTACATTTGTAGCGTCCTGTGTAACATGCTAGCTAGAATAGCTGGTAAAGAATAGACTTCAGCAACAACTGGTGGAGTAGATTTCCCAACCTTGATCTTACATATTCACATTTACCAAATAAGCCAGAATCTGAAGCAAGTGTTGTTACACAGTTCAAGCATAATAAGCTGCAATGATTCAAGACGATGCATAAGTCTGCATGTTTGATTATAAGATATGTATATTCTGAAGATATTTGGCTTATTGTACTGTTTGATCTGGATCAGGAAATTGGCATCACAGGGCAGGGGTATAGAAGCACTCCAGATGGAATGCGGCACTCCAGATGGAGAACCACGTATACTTAGAAGCTCCTCTGTTAGTCTTTATATTTTGTTCAACATGCAGGATAGATACAGTCTCCCTTATCAGGAGGTGACTCAAGCTGAGCTACTTCTTTTCCCCAATAGTTCAGGAACAAATCACCTGTACTGTCACCTACTACAAGAAAAGATCTCCATAGAAGAGAAGCTGTAGCTCTATCAACCTCAAATACAAAGAAAAAAAATCAAGGCTGCAGCCCAGAACCTCAACAAACGTATCTACTTATTATCATAGAATCATTGCTATTAGCACTGCTGTTTCCTTGAGCCTATATTATTTGAAATATATGAGACCCAGGGGGAAATTGACAAGAGTTTGTTTAGCCTGAAAAGCAGGTCATAAGAAAGGGTGTGGGCTAAAACTTGAGGAAGATTGTTTAGTGCTCCCTGCAACCATTCCAATGTGCTGATGGTTTGTCACTTGGGGTATTTCTGGGCTTATAACTGCAGAAGCAATATTTTAGAAGACTGTACTAATAAGTCCATGTCCAAAGATAATACAGCTGACAGATTGTTGGAACAACAGGAGAGAGAAAGAACAGGACAAAGCAGGAGATCACCCAATCTAGTTTCCTTCCCAGTTCACCAATCATCCACTCCACCAACCTTTCAATCAGACTATTTCAGATGTGGTTTTAGTAACTGTTGTCCAGAACAGGGGTCCCCAACTCCCCAGTCCACAACCTATTAGGAACCGGGCTACACAAGCGGTGGACAAGTGTGCACATGTGTGAAGCTGCATTTGTTCATGTGAAACCATGCCCTCTCCCTTGCTGCCACCGCTGCCACCCGCCAATCCACAGAGCCGAAAGGTTGGGGAGTGCTGGTCCACAAGACCACTAGAGCTGTTTCATAAATAGCCTGACTAACAGATAACTGGTACAGATAATTCCTGCACCAGAAACTTGCCAATTTGGCAGCTTGAGATATGATTCAAGCCTCTGCCCTGGGCACCCAACTATAGCCAATTAAACCAGCTCCTGTACCACACATCAAGGACCATGATTTGTCTTTTCCCAGCAACAGATGATATTGGGTAGGAAGAGAAATACACTCAAGGGAATTGTTTTCCTTAACCAACCTCACATTGAAATTATAAGGACAGCAAATAGAGATCAGCCTTTAGGGCAAATTATACTGGTATCCTTTTCTGCCACCTGAAGGATGGGAGGAACACATGTCAGCATGAGAAAGAAAGCGTGAGAAAGAACTCTTAAGCGTTCAGGTGCAGTACAGTTGTTTGCAAGCACTAAGTAACATCATCTAGCTTCCTAAACAATCATTCCCTGATTGTACTGACAATGGTATAGCTATCTCCTAACAGCCTCTTTTTCCTGTCATGTTCTCACAATGGTAGCCCCTATCTTACTTCCATAGTTGAGTAGCTTAAAGTCATTGGTAGTTGCTTCATTGTTAAAGTAGTATTTTATACATATGTTTTACCACAGGCAAAATTTGTTGAGAGTGCTGCCAGTGCTACAATCAGTCACCTCTTACAGGAGGGATCAGTTTAGCATCTCATAGCCATCTTAATTTGTTAGACATCTGGGACACCTCCTCACACCCAATCTTTGTGCACTCTCCTCCAGAACCATCCTGTCTGGGGGCAAGGGGAGATTCCAGCCCTTTCAAATCGGGTTCTCCCTTATACCCACCAGATCTCTGAGCTGATCCCTGTCTTGGGAGCCTGGATCAGCCTGAATAGAGATGAACATCAGTGGCAGCAAGGATGCAAAATAGATGGTGAAGCAAGTGAAAGAACTGGTTCGCTCTTTGTTTTGGGCTGTCAGCAATTCAGTCTGATCTAGATTTCTGGGATGAGGAGAGCTTAAAAGAGCAGGCATGAAAGGAGCCTTTTCTACCTGTTTGTTTAGTTTCAAGATTTGCAAAGATGGCAAGGTTTGCAAAGGGGGTGAATGGCTGGATCCCTGGGTCTGTGACTGGCAGCAGTGCTGTGGCTGATAGGTGGCTCTTCTGCCACCTGGAGATTTTTTAGGAGCTGGAGAAAGTACAATTTTCTCTGCATGAGACATCGGACACTGCCTTCAAGCTATAAGCCACAATAGAGGGGGCTTGACTTAATAATGGAGACAGCAAAATCTATGCTAGTTTAATTTTCTACTGGTCACAGATAGAAAAACATTTTTTTAAACTAAGCCATAGGGAACAGCTCTGAACTTTTTTTCATTCTTCCTTCCTCTGATTGCTTTAAAAATAATAATAATAGGTATAACAATCTCCTTCTTTCTCAGAAAACAATTAGATAAGGAAGTGTGGAACCCGATGAGGACAACAGGCAAGATAAAATTTCCACATATGAAAAAAAGAAAACAACTGTTTCTCTGGTCAGTTAGTTTTGCCAAGTAACAGCCGGCTGTTGTGTAAACATAGAATTTGCTTAATGCAGCAACATCACAAAAAGGATCGGTTCAATGAAAAATTAGCGTAGACCCTGTAAACCAATACGATGCAAATCTGAGTTGACGTGAGATAGTGTAAATACGAGTCAGAAAGTCCTTGGGAAACAGCAGAAGTGCTATTTGATGTCTATGCAAAAGTAATTCAGGGAACTAATCATAACTAATGGGGATATAAAATTGAATGGGCATGGATGAAGGCCAGGTGCAGATGGTTATACTAGGCATGAGCGAGCAAGCCAATAGAAGGCAAAACTGTGCCATGAAATAAAAACAAAGCTGCATAGTCAAATATTACAAAAGTAAAATATAGCAGGGATTACACCTACATGACAGGATGAATTCCACCAGTGGAACACTGAGTATATGCCTACACCTTGAGTACCAAAGAGCCAGCAAGACAAAAGAGGAGGTGCTGCAGCCTTATATATCAGGAATGAGTCTGTCTTTACCGAGGTTCACTGGGCTGATAGTAGCACGAGTGCTGAAAGCCAACAGAAGGGATATTTTGCTAGGAGAGATACTTTCAGCAGACAGAAGCATTAAAAAAAACACTATGTGACTGGAGATTTCAGCTACAGAAACATTCAGCATGTTGGAAGTTAAAACCTACCACTCTCCTAGAAAAATGAAATATTTTAGGATATACTAAAAACGTAGAATATTTCCCCTGAAAGAGAAGTAGAAACTCAGAGAGACAGAAACTCAGGCCCCCCACCTCTGTTAAGCCAGTCTATTCTACATAGCAAAGATCTACCTCCTTCAGGCAGAGCCATTTAATTGCCCTTCATTGCATCACCCAGCAAGATTCAACCAAGCTCAGCACACAGACAACCTACAAAGCTAGTCATGGCCTCTGACAGCAACCAATCAGGATACTCTTCCTGTGCCCCAGGAAGTTCAAAGCCAGAGGGTATAAAACCAAGGGACTCTCAGCATTCCTCCCCCTTTTCTTCGCCCAAGAGCTCCAAGGTATGTAATCCTGCCCACCATTAAACCATCTTTCCAAACAGCCTCCATGTTTCTAATGTCATTTTCCCCACTTGGAACAGAACCCAGAAGGATATTTCTTCCAACCTTACTTTGCTCTTGAACTGAGGAAAACCATTTACACAACTAAACAGAAACTGATGGATACATTGTGGGAAGTTAACCAATATAACTTTCCTTTCCAACTAATTAACTGAGGCAAATTGTTTGTTGTGCTGATAAATTACTACTCCCTTGGAACAAAGTTGTTACAGTTCACCCCATGCTGGTAAGAAAGCAGCAGGAAGTTATGGCATATAAAGGAGAAACTGGTTGAGAAGAAAAATGTTGGTTGGGTGGCTCCCCCCTTTTTTTTTAAACTTTTCAGCTATTAGGCTTTCTGACTAAGGAAACTAGGAACATACTATTAAGACTTCTTTCCTGAAAGTCATAAAAATGCAGACAGACTTACTCCCGTGGTAAATAAAAGGGGAAATATGGCAGAAATATGGGTAATTTCATGAAGACAACTGGAATAATGGACTGGAATCAAGCAGAATTAAAAGCCCTGGATAGGAAGACCAGAAAAATAATGAAAATGTATTCATCCACTGATGGACTTTACTCGTCAAAGAGCATAGGTGGACATGGAATGTTGCAAGTATACCAGACAGTTGAATAATTTAAAAGGGCATTGGAAGACTAAAGGACAGTGTATAAGATGTACTAGTATTTCATGAAGACTTTCTGAATATCAGAGGTCAAACAGGCCTACAAGAAAGACCAAATGAAGAATAGTAAAGACACACAGTAAGGCAAAATACTATATGGCCAATATGCACATATCTGTGCATGTGTGTGTACGCATGTACACGCACACACACAGGCAAAGCAGATAAGATCTGGCAATGGCTAACTGCAGAAAAGTTGAAAAAAGAGACAGGCTACTTCTGCCTGCACACAAGATCATGCTGTAAGAACAAATGCATAGAAAGCCAGAATTGACATGACAGCAAATGCCACCTCAGTGAAGAAGAAACAATGGATCACTTAGATGTTGCGAGAAGATTGCACAGACTGACTACAAACAATGGCATGGCAAGTAACAACAATGATGCATTGGAATATCTGCAAGAAATACTATTTGCCTGCAAACAAAAACTGAGGACCCAGCAGTAGACAAAGTAACTGGAAATGAAGAGCTAAAGTACTCAGGGATTTTAGAATTCAACTAGACAAGTATCTGCCACACAGCATCACAGACTTAACAATGATTGATAAGAAAGACACAGTCTGGGTTGTGAATGTTGCGGTACCTGAAAAGAACAGAATGGGGGGGAAAGTACTAGAGAAAATTGTACTGGAGAAAAATCACAAAACACAAAGACAACAAATAGAAGTAGACTAGAGAATAGGTTGACCTCCTCTTTTTTTGTGCTAGCCCCTTAGATGTTGGAACACCGCTATCATGTCACCCCTAGTCCTTCTTTTCATTAAACTAGACTTACTCAATTTCTGCAACTGTTCATAAGTTTTAGCCTCCAGTCCCCTAATCATCTTTGTTGCTCTTCTCTGCGCTCTTTCTAGAGTCTCAACATCTTTTTTATGTTGCGGCAAATCTGGATGCAGTATTCCAAGTGTGGTCTTATAGAGGCATTATAAAGTGGCATTAACACTTCACATGATTTTTAAAATAATTCTTAAGTCCCAGTAAGCATCAGGAAAATATTAGGGATCAGAAACTTCATTAACTTAATTTTGGACATCCGCATCAATCTGTATTTAACAACCAGTTAGAAGTTGGGATCCATCTGTCACTGCTCATATCCGTTTAACATATATTGTCTGATATTGGTAATTAATACAACTCTCCTTTTCTAGTTTTGCTGTATGAGTGTGTGACCTTCTATGAAAAAACAGACACACAAATCAAAACCCAATTCCTTTTCTCTTTAGGAAAATTAATGAAAGTTAGAAATATACAAACCAGATCATTAACCAACTCAGACACTCACCTTCTCGTAGCAATTTAATCTTTCTGACATTTATATGGAAGATATTTTAATGCATTGTTCAATCTCCTCCAGTGTTGAATAGGGATATAGTAATGAGTTATCTCCCACTCTACAAAGGATGTCTTGAGGCACACAGTTTCATTATTGTCATTATCTTATCATGTAAAATTACATCTATTCATAATCCTTAGCTAGCAGATCATTGTCTGTTAGGCACTACATGGTTTTTGTAGAAATTTTGTGGTTGTAGTGGCTCAGAAAAAGGAAAGGATTTACCAGTCATGCCATGTAAGAGTTAATTCAAACAATGCTTCTAAAACAGCCCTTTTTTCAAACAATGGGCTCTATATGAATCTACCTACGTGAGGTACTTCTATGGATGCTGTCTGCTCTCTAGGAACAAAAATAAGCTGCACAGTTGTTTTTTTCTGTTCTGAAGAACTTCTTCGATGAGAAGCAAAACATTTTCAAGGGGAAAAAAAAAAAAGAAAAGTCCAGTTGCCTTTTAAAAAGGCACGTTTGGGATAACCATAACCTGGATGATTGAGAATCTATATAGGCATAAGCTATACAGGTTCTGATTAAAACTTCCTCTCTGTTTCACATCACATATGCCCCTATCCTATCAATCAGCTACCTGTTACCATGCATGCTAATATCCTGAAGATGTAGAAGGAGTATGAAGGAGGCTGGGAAGAATTGGCTGCAGGCCTCTGTTGCAGCATCTCTCTGACTCAAATATGGCTACAGATAGCAAGAGACCTCTGACCCAAAGATTTATGGGAGCTTTTGTGAATGACCCCAAATGAATACAGCCCCAATCTGCCATTTAGCAATTAAGTGTTAAAGCGAGGAAAGCATTTCCTTTGAGAGATGGAAATAACCATCAGAAGCAGAAGGATACAGAACAAGCAAAAAGTGTTAAATGCAGGATCCAATCTGGGTCGGTCACCGGGACCAGAGGTTAAGTCTTCCAAGCTTTCGGACTCGTGCCGGAATCCATCCTCAGGGAACCTCTCTCGCTCCAGAATGTGTAGATTCTGCTAGAGAGAAGTTCCCTGAGGATGGGCTCTGGCATGAGTCCGAAAGCTCGGAAGACTTAACCTCTGGTCCTGGTGACCGACCCAGATTGGATCTTGCAACATTATCCTGGGACTTGTATATTTGCCTTCATTCCTGAGAGTGTTATATGGTTTACAATTTCTTCCCATACCACATAAATGCATTACGCGACATTTGTTTCTAAGCGAAGACAAGCTTGGAAATCTGTATATTTTTACTCTTGTTAACACATTCTGTTTCTCCACTGGCATTCTTAGCATTTTTTACAAGCCATCTCTCAAAAAGAATGTTATTTTTTTTAAATAGGGCGTTTTATTGAAAAAAAGAGCAACCAATTTCCCTTTCCTTAAGGTAACTGTGAAGCACGAAAAAAAAATTTTTTTAGAGTTTCATAGAAATTGTGCAATATGAATTCCTTATGGCCAGAGAAGACCTCAATGCGAGACACTCCCCAAATAGTTTCTGTGGAAGAGACTCATATTTCTCCAAACTCTGGTCCTCCCTTTCCCCGTGCTCCTCATTTCCAAAGTAAAAGCCCCCCCTTCTAAGAAAAATAATTCATATTGTTGCTATCTGATCGCTGTAGAAAATCTCCTTCAGCTATTTATAATTCTTTTCAAAAGACAGGAAATCAACAACTTTTGGTTGCATCCGAAAAAGGAATCCAGATTTATTTTGCATAGCATTAGATGAGGTTAACCTGATTATAAAATAACACGTTCAGAGGAAAGCAGTAAAACTTGAGTTCTTAGTAACCTCTTTTGTATGTGGCCAACTCCAATGTACATTTTTCCTGCTCTGGTCCGAGATCAAAGGCAACTTACCAAAGGATTCCAGTCGTGGTATGAACATTCACCAACCAAGTCTCCCCAAAATTAGGTAATGTTACTGAGAAGCTAATGTACATTGTACATGGTCTGATACTCTTCACCTAATCTTCAAAACAGCTGCCTGGTTTTTAGACCAATCGGCTATTCAAGAGGTTTCATATACCTCACTAATTGCAGAAGCCAAGGTTGACAAGACGGCGCCCAGGATCACGTCTGCATGTGATGTGGACATTAGCGTCAGATCTCATTCAAGTCCAGGTCTCCTGTTCTGGGAGAGTGTACACCGGCCTTCTTTGCATGACACACTTAAGTGGATCACAGGGAATGGTGACTAACATATTGCATGAACCCGCAAACCCGGACAATTGACCCATCCATCTCTAATGAGGTTAGTTTTAGCCCAGTCCTGGGGCTGTTTGTGGATTAGTTAAAAATCTATGCTCGTGATTTTGGTGATCCCCACAATCGGATACTCGGATACTGAACTTTCGTTTATTAGTTTAGATCCAGCAGAAAGGAGGAAGTTGGAGCAGTGGTCTCCCGGTCACTTTCCTGGTAAATGAAAGAGTTTGAAGATGGTCTGCAGATGAACGACCTCTTTATTTCATGCACTGTCAATACATAAAGACAACTAACCATTAGTTGTCTTTGTGTATTGACAATACATTGGAAGGTATGTCTCAATACACTATATCTAGTAAACAAGCCTTTAGAAATGGAGAGCACATCACCAGCCTCTCCAATGTATCCTTAGAGAGCAGCCAGACTGTGATTCAGTTTATGCCACAACACAGCCTGTTTTGGGGCTCACTGCTGTGAACCTTGCTAAATGTATGTGAACCAGGCCGCTCTGTTTGTGTAAAGAACTATGTACAATATTGCCTGCATCTCACAGACCCCTTGCATCCAAACCCAATTGCTTAGGGTAAGTCTCTTCCCCTCCCACTCTTGCCTTTTTGGAAGGATATTTGCACAAAATATAGAGAAGTTGCCCCCCTTTTGGCCTACACTTTATTAATCAGCACAGCTTTTCTTTAACCCCCACCTCTGTATCTGTGCTAAACTTGGTTATTATCAACTAGATGCTGAGGATAAGCGTTGCATTTTAATGGTCTGCGAGTTCTTTGTCCTCCCTCTACAAATAATTTTGGCTGTGTTGCAAGGATGGATGTATTAAGCTGGCATGTAGCGCTTATCAGCTGTGTCACTCACCTTAAACCCAGCTGCTTTTTTTTCACTTTTGTAATAAATGGAGTGTGCAATGTTCTTTACTTGCAGATTCCAGATGAATCCTTTCCTGATTAGACTGCAGTATACCGAGTTTGGAAAATTTCTGGACTTCAAGGATCAGTCCCTTTAGCCCAGATATAGGAAGAAGTTAAAAGAAAGATACTTTTGTTTTCCTTCCAAAACCTCAGAAACAGAATTAACCAGAATTTTGTAAGATTGTAGCAATGCAGCCCTGTTCGTAGAAATTCCCAGCCAAATTTCTGAGAATAAAAAGTTTATTTTGGAAAGAGAAGAATAGAAGACAATAACATTATACAGAGATAATTCCTCAGAAAATATATACACTCAGTCTAACTTATTAGACACGGATTAACTACTTGTACACATTTTGAGTTTTTGAACATTTGCTAGTTATTTTGTAGAAATAATCTGATAAGATACTATTAGAAAGATTCAGGCAGAAAGCAAGGTCATTTTTATGTAAGAATCTGAGTTTTGTGAAAACAGTCTCTTAGTGGAGACGTTTTTTTGTCCAGTTATATCTTGCATTTTTGATGTCAATAAACTAACCAACAAATCAGAAACTTACCTGACTTCTTAATTATCTTTCTTAACAACTGTAAACATACAATTTATACAAAGCCTTTCAATTGTAATCAGGCAGGCAGGCTATAAAACAAAGTCCTCATGTAAATTATTATGGAAGATCAAAATATAACATCTGGCCCTGTCACATATCCCAGTAGGAGGTTAATTTAGCAGACCCTCTAGAGACATTGCTGAACTGCACTAAAAACAAAAATGCTTTATTTCAAAGGTATTCATATTGCTTTAGGGTATGCCAACGGTGCAATCTGAGGCATGCTAGTGAAATAAGCCTCTAATGCTTCAATGATATTTTTCAGTAAATGTACAAAAAGAATCAGCAACTTTATTGTGAGAAAGAAAATTTTGGGAGAGCCCATTTCATTCAACCAAGTTATCTCCTATCAGTGGGACTCCAATCAATCAGTTTAAGAATGTTGAGTCAAATCTGTGACCATAATTGAAGTCTTTGAGATTCAGGTATCCAGGAGACAAAATATCATGATTTTTGTTTTTACAAATTCTACCCTGCTTTTCTGCCTATTTGCATTCAATGTTTGTAGAAACTGCAACCTTGTGTTTTTTTTTGAAAAAAAACTTGCTCAAGCAATCTATCATCAAAATTAAAGCCAAAATATAGCTTAGCGCTATTTAAAGCAAATCATTTACTCCTATTGATTTCAGTGAGTTTAATCCAAGCAAAGATTACCTTTTATCTAAAAATTCAGAATTTAAAAATGTATGGTGTGACATAATGCAGAATCAGCATTAAAGTTGCCTTTGGATTGCTGAAGGAAAAAGCTTGAAGACCAAGAGTTTAGAGTGGCTGAAATCTAAGTGAACAGAATACAGTATATGATGTTGCAGAGGGCAGTTAGTTCTTCCAATTTATGTGTCATGAAGTGATGCCTGTGTGAGAAATCTTTGGTACTGGAGTCCAGATCCCATTCAGCAAAGTATAGTCCACAAAACAGAAGGGCTGCTTTAAAGTATCTGTGTACTGACAACAGTTCTCCCTCCCTGTGTGCGTGCGTGTGTCTATGCATGTCTGTGTGTTTACTCACTGAAGGTTATTACTTTGGTGACTTAAGTTATTTATTACCTTGCATTTGATAGCCTGGATATAGTTTATTGCCCTGCAGTCTTCCACATCATAAAGTCTTCAGGTCAATTCCTGGTGACTCTATGAATACATCCAGGTTGTTTTCTTGGTAATAGTATAGCAATGGCTTCTTCCAAGTTTTTGCTTTGTTTTGTTTTTTGAACTTCACAATCTAGCCTATAACCCTGCATGTTTCCTAAAGGTTTTCCATTCAGTACTAATCTAGTCTACTCTCCTTAGCTTTTTGACATTAGCCGTGCTGTGCGTTGTGGCCAGGAAATACACTGTGGGGATTTGATAGGGCATCTAGTAATGTTTCCATAATATTTTCTGATATAAAATAATTAAAAAAATAATAATTACAATTTAATTACATTTTTCCCATCTTTTCAGTGATCAACAAGAGAGAAATGGAGTGTTATGAAATTTCTTATCTGTTTGCCTTGTGCAACAAAAGATTAATGTGGTAGTTAATTGAAAAAGCAGTAGAACTGTAAGTATGTATTGCTCCCTTATGACATTATATTAATCCACTGAAATGAAATTGATTTGAGTATGTTACAGTTAGAGAGGGATGTCTGTTAATACTGTATTGAAAATTGGGTTTTGTTCATTATTGGAATGAAAAATGTAGTGATGAAGAGGAATTTGCTTACATCTCTGAAAACACATGTTTTCTGTGACTTTGTGTATGTGAGCCTTGAAGACCTGGCTGTTCCCTTCAGTCCTGGGTTAAGAAGCATGGCAGGTCTGTTTTGGGAATATGGGAGGCTGAGGGTTTTGCTTTTATTTCTCTGTTGCGTATAAGTTTTTTAACCTTGTTTTTAATGTTGTACACTTCCCAGAACTGCAGTAGAGTCGGGCAGCTTTAAAAATTTGACAAACTAAATAAAGAAGTTATTCTCCATCATTCCTTGAATGTTAGAAGATTTTATGGACATGTGTTTTTAATTTTGGTCCTACTGATCCAATTTTTCTATAAGCAAGATGTTCAATTTTTATTAATCCCTCTTTTCCTTAAATTCGCATCCTGTTCATTTTGAATACTCTTCTTGAAGATTTTTTAATCTGTAGGAACCACTTTTAAGTAGGACTAATGCAGAAGGAGAACTGCAATTCCAGGAGCTTAATTCTGCTAGTGGTTCACAGATCTGGGTCTTAAGGGGTCTCTCCCTGCCTGAGGTCTTCTAGATGTGTTGAGACTTGACCATAATTCCCAGCACCCCCCAAAGCCAGATTTAAGAGATGCAATCCTAATTGGCTACATTCCTAGTTTTAATTCTAGCAGATCGGGGAAGGCTGTCGTAATGTTTAAACATATGTAAGTTCATGGAGGCCTTGTTGTTCAGTAGGGAGAACCTTGGCATATCCCTGGAGCCTGGAACTTAGGCATGTGGTCTATGAAAGTTCACATGAACATGCTTATCTAGTAGGCTGATCCTTCTGTCGAGCCCTTCCATGTTTTCCTGCCTTGCAAATTCTTTCCCAGGAACAGCAAATAGATAACGAAGTCTGAACACGTATAATATGCTTCAAATGAGGATCTAGCTTTTGATTTTTTTGGTGTGGCTGTCAAGCTGCCTTTTCCTCCCAATTACCACATACCGTAGTATAGTGATGACTCTTTGTGCTCATAAAAGAAAGTACAGGGCTCTGCAAAGAATAATGCCAGGAGGAAAACACGCTTCACACTTCTTTTAGAAGTGTTAAATCATAAACATGGCTTTTTAAAATACAAGTAGATCTCCACTTAACAACATTTTGTTTACTGACCGTTTAAAGTTACAACGGCACTGAAAAATGTGACTTATGACCCTTTTTTCACAGTTACAACCTTTGCAGCATCTCCATGATCTTGTGATCAAAATTCAGATGCTTGGCAACTGGTTTTATATTGATAACTGTTGCTATGTCCCAGGCTCATGTGATCCCCTTTTGCAACTTTCTAACAAGCAAAGTCAATGGGGAAAGCAGATTCACTTCACAACCGGGTTAC